>JAOUQU010276207.1:0-13234 GCA_028566735.1 Ammoglanis amapaensis
ACGCCGTTCAAATTAAAAGTCCCAGAAGTCCTTTGACGAAACGCAGCGTTTTTCTTTCCTGCGACTAATCGACCGATGGAATTTGTCCGACTAGTAATTTTTTTGGTCGACCAATGAATAATCGATTAATCGCGGTCAGCCCTAGTTTTATGTAAGTTTTTTGTCCCTGTATTTATTTTATATGATTTGATTCCTGTACGGAATCTTTGTAATTATTGTATAGACCAAACTATATCTGTTACTTTATTCTGTTCCCACAGATTACCACGAGCCAAGCATTTACTGAATGTTGTGAATGAAAACTTTGGTACGTTAGCATTTTGCCGTCGCTGGCTAGATCGTCTGGGTGAAAGCAAATACCTGATGGCTCTGAAAAACCTGTGTGATCTTGGCATCATCGACCCCTACCCACCTCTTTGTGACACCAAAGGCTGTTACACTGCTCAGTTTGAGCACACCATCCTACTGAGGCCAACATGCAAGGAGGTGGTCAGTCGTGGTGATGATTACTAAAGTCTGTGCTCACCAATTTCTCCAATCGTTACAGAAAAGTCATTTGATATGGTTCAGGAAGCTGGACAAGGGCTGCAAGCATGCCGGCACGCGCCTTGGCCTGTTGAGCTTCAGCATGAAGGTGACACTAGTTTACTGGAATAGCATCCTGATGTGCTGGCTTTCTGAATGCTAATCAAATTTTGAGGCTAAGTGCCTTGTGCTCTAACTGCATCTAATGAGCATGTTTAAGTGTCAAATTCGGAAAAATTGGTGAATTACTCTTAACGCATATCTTGCTTAGCCCAGCGGAAATTGTTCAACCATACTACAACAATGTATGACAGTGTAAAAAAATAACTTCATATTCACTAATAAGCAAATTTTCTATTCGTCTTATGTTTGCTGTGTTTTATTTGCTGTCTTAGTTTTTTTTAAACTGTGGATAAATGTTCTGCAGAAGTTCTTATAATTACTAAACAAGAACAAATCAGTGGACATGTCATTAATATATGTTGGATTTGGGGAAAATATAATTCTGTTGTTATTTTGACTCCCCAAAATTACATTTTACATACCAGCTTTGATTTCTTCAGTTGTACATGAGCTCTCTCTCCCCCCCAATCAGTCAGTCACATTTCTTTGGGTAATGCACAATGTTGTTTTACTTTGAACTTCAAATAAAATGTAGATGAAATTACTCAATCAATAAGCTAAACCTGTTTTATGAATGTTTTTTTTTAATAATTATTGAATATCATAGTAGTTGATAGTTAAGTAAAGCCACACCACATGCTTTGAGGTACTCTTTATTATTTATTACATTATTTGTTAGTTTCATTAATGGTAAACACAGTTCAACTTGTTACACCACATTGACCGACACCTTCTTTATTCATTTAACTAGCTATTGGTGCTTTTCCAGTTGGTAAAAAGGTACGATCTCGACTGCATTAAGCCATCCAAACTCTCATTCTGATATATATATATATTATTTATATGTTCAATTCTGAAAGTCAACTAGTCATGACTGAGCAAGCCAGTCCCTTGAGCAAGTCACTAAACCTATTTAACTGCTCTCCGGGTGCTGTAGCTAGGGCTGCCCAAGATTTTTCACTGCATGGCTTTAGTTTAGCATCGTGGTGAAAATGATTTTAAAATTAGTTTTAGAACATGTAAATGTATCTGAGCTAACACAGTGAGAGTAATTCCATGTGTTTTAAAATATGACCGCGCTTTTATATTTACTTTATGCTCAATGTAAACAAAAATGATTAGAATAATTCAGACTTTTTTATAGTAATAAAACTATCATGCATGTGATTAGTTTTTGATGACATACCTCCTAATTACTGACACTTTGCCTTTCTCTCCTGCTCAAAATGCTCCACTAGATGGCAGTACAATACTAACAGCTGAAACTGACAACTACACAACACAAACAAAATTTAGACCACGTTTAAAATGCAATGCAAAGATTTGCTTTATTTATTTAATTGTGTAAGGACAAAAGTTAAAAAAATGAATCATCAACTTCATTGTATTTTGTGAATTTAAACACATTTAGAATTTCTTTTCCAGCAACACTAAAAATATTGTGACAAATTCAGCTCCACCTTTATTGATAGGATCAGTTATTGCATTGGTGCCAGGAAAAAAATGTTCTGTGAATTTTTACAGTAGAATAATGATGTGGCTAAATTACCATGAAAGTTCAACCAAAACAATCCATTGTAAAAACTTTGATGGTAATTTAGCTACGTCGTCTACTGTACTAGTTCACTACTATTGCTTTATAGCAAATATTATAGCTTATTTTCCAGGGGTGCACAACTGTCGGAATCGGCAACATTTTCAATTTGAGATGGATTTGTTTTAGTCCTAATAGATGTATATGTTCACTTGGCCACATTTTGCATGTTAAATATTATGAACTAACAATTACAATTTCAGTATTTAGCAGAGACCATCATCCAAAGCACCTTACAATTACAATGGAACAATTAGCAATTAAGGGTTAAGAGGCTTGCTCGGGGGCACCACAGTGGCAGCTTGATAGTGGGGGACATTTCTTGACATTTAGCTTAGTATCTCAACTACAAAGCAATCACTGCCACTTAATGAATTACATGATTTTCTTGGTAAGTTTTCTGATTGTTGTGTTTTTTGGCAAGTTGTCCCCACGGAGAAAGCAGTTTTTCACTGTACAAGACACTCATGATATAAAATTGTCCACCCCAGATTGCATCTAATGATGATATATTTTAAATTTGATAGATTAATATTAAACTGAATCTTTTGTTTAATATGATTGTCAGTCAAATTCCAAGAGATCACCTCAGTTTATGCTTTAAAACTTCTCAAAATTCCTTTATACGTTTAAAAGATTATACATTTTATTAACAAATAATTAATAACTTTCTGTGACACTGATGATTCGAGGGTGCACCTTGTTGCGGTTGCAGTGAAATAGCCAGACTCCCTGCATGCCCCGGTAGCGTTTGGCCAGTAGAACATACAGCACAGGATTAACACAAGGATGTAGATATTGCAGGACAGTACAGGTGAAGTAGAACATCTCCCAGGCCTGGCCATGCTTGTAAAGACCCAAATACACACACAGTTCGAATACATACCCTGGCAGCCAGCACACGGAGAATGTCCCTGCTGCAAGAAACACCATTACAGAGGCACGTCGTGTGTTTCGAGCACTGGCCAATGACATCACTGGGCTCTTATGAAGAAAACAAGCCAAGCGCAGATAGCTAACTGCAATAACCAGCATTGGAAGGAAGTAGTATAGCACAAACTGACTTAGTATGACCTGGTAGTGGTGTTCTCGAATAGTAGGCAGGCAAAATGTAAAGTTGGTAAGCCCAGGACCGAGTCTCTCCTTGGTGGCAAAAATACGCAATGGTAAACTGATGAAGAAGCTCAGAGCCCAAGCCAAGACAAGCATCAGAGAAACTAAATCTGTGGTTGGTGGCTGGTAAGGATTGGTGATGATCATGGCTCTGGCCATCGAGACAGCACACAGTGAATAGGTACTTGCAGCAAGCAAAAATGCCAGCATGAACTGGTAAATCTTACAAGACATATCTCCCAAGGGCCAGGTGAAGCTGGCAGCTGAATGCAAGCTGAAGGGGATGAGCAGTAGCGTGAGGAAGTCAGCTAAGGTCATGCTAAGAAGCAGTACGTCTAGACGATTCTTACGTAAGGTGCTGTGTTTGGCGAACAAGGAGAAGACCAAGAGGTTGGCTCCAAATCCCACACCGAGGATCACGCCACACGTACAGGCAAAAATCACGCCATATCGGTTGTTGTAGACCTGTGTAACAAGGTAACACATTTTGGACCTTCATGCAACTTTTTTTTAGATGACTACTATTATTTAATGAGATTTACTCACCATATTGCTTGAATGTAAGAGATTTCAGTTTGATCAAATATCCTCACCCATTGGTAAAATAATATTTAGTCCTTAAAATCACGTAAGATGAAAATGAAAGATGTATTGCTGGATTGGTTGCTTCATCTCATCTTTGGGTTGGTAGAGATAAGCCTTTCAGGAAGTTCAGGCAATTAGTTGAGCAGGTCATAGTGATGTTTAAAGGTGCAGAAACAGCTTTTCTCAGCTAGTCGATTCAGCTAAATGTACATAGAATTTACTGCTATTATATTACAAATTCCATTTCTGATCTCTTATTGACATTTTATGAAAAGCAGGAATCAGCAAAAAGACCTAAAACAAAATCGAAAAGTATTACACTTCATTTCTTAATGATTATAAAGTCTATACAGCAGTAAGGATAAAAACAATAAAGTAAATATTACAAAATAATAAGGAACGGGTTTATCATACATGTGTATGCATGATAGAAACGTATACAAACTAGGAGCACATATAGACGTAATACTAATAACATGAAGAAATTCTTAATGGTAGATGGCAGTGCATTTAAACCACATAGAATATGCTGTTAGATCCTAAATAATTCTGAATAAAACACTAGAGATGGACTAGAGAATTCAGAAGTGGAGAGCAATGAGTTGAGACCAAATCTAATTTTCTTTTCTAGAGTTTTGTGTGAATAATAAGACAGTTAGGCAGTTTTTTCTAAGTATTGTTTCAATGTGAAAAGTTAATAATTAACATCAGTTCTGGAAAGAAAAAAGCATTTTTCAATAATCATATAATGTCTATATTTATGTTTTATGCTCATTGATTAGTTTTGTCTCCTGTATCACATCCTAGCACAATATAATTGCACTGTTATGGTAAATTGATTTATATGACGTCATGTTTATTCTAGTGACAGGTGCTTATCGCTCTTCGCTTTTTATTATCACTTAGTAAATCGTTATGTTAAACCACACAGGAAGCTAACACACACTGAATTACCTTAAACCTTTTATCTCTTTATTTACACATTAACACCAGTGTTGTTTAGGATGTAGTGTTGAACACACGATGGAAAATTACATGTTGTACGGTTGTACTAGGGACAGTGTAGTCTAGTGGGTAGAGCGTTGGGCTGTGAACCCAATAGTTGGGGGTTCAAATCCAGACTCCGCTACACTGCTGGGTCCTTGAGCAAGACCCTTAACCCTGTCTGCTCATTGTAAGTCGCTTTGGATAAAAGCGTCGGCTAAATGCAATGTTTGTTTGTACAAAAAGCCTATAACAAGGAACTTTGATAGTTCTTAGTTGAACCCTGTTTTTTCGTCTCATAGATTTTTCTACAGATAAATTATTTTACCAGACTAAACACTTCATGGGTCCAAAGGGTACCTGAAATTACTAGGTGCAGAGTAGAAAAACATCATTAACAGGGTCTCAGATTACCACAAGTCATCACACATTATCTCTAACCCATTTAAAGTAAATAAATATGTTTGAATCATGAAAGTTCATTGTCTGTTACCAAAATTAGTAAAATACAGTTTTGTGTATTTGGGACATATAAAACAAAAACACATAATTCTGTTGGCAGTTAAGCCATTAAATCCAGTCTTTTCCAGGATTTTTAAACCATGAATCACTCATGTCATGTGGTGGAAAACTCTAAATGAAATATTTTAGACAACATGTACACATCCTATATACTTTATTGTAGTAGTATAGCAGTATTTTTTGAATATCACAATTTAAGTACTAACAACTGTGCCATGTGCCATACATCTCCAAGGAGTAACTGATTATGCATTCTTGTTATGAGGGGTGCCACAACTTGAGATCTAGTATTTTTGGTCATCAGGTCCAGCTATCCAATATTTAGTTTTATCATTTCTTAATCCTATTTAGGTTCATGGTGGGACTCACATTGGGCAAGTACACTAAACACCTGAACAGGTCACCAGTTTGTTGCAGGGTACTGAGACACACACACACACACATACATAGGAAAGTTTCAATACCTCTAATATTTTTTTTTCTTTTAATGTTGCTTATCTTGATAATCAGCATTACAAGTGTGGACCCATTGTCACATCACTATGAAAGACAAAATTATACCCAGGACAGGGCATAAACAAATATAACAAAGCTTAAACACACACAAATAAGTGCAGCAATTACATATACTGGCCCACAAGTATAATATGATTCCGTATCTCATGGGTAGTGGGCTACCAAAATAAACCTCTCTATCAGTATTACCAAATATTAGCAAGACATACATGATTCACATTTTCTTTATTCATTCATTCTTTTTCTTTATGCATTTATATTGCTGTAAGCTTTATTGCCAATACTGAAAATAAAAAAAGCATAGCAGACACATTTTACAGAGTCAATGAAATAATTAGAAATATCAAAAGTGTACATAAGTACAGAAGCATAGCCCAGCTTTCTAAAGTGCAATAATATGCAGAAAATGTTGAAAACTCAGCAGCAATGTGATTCATTGAGAAAATTGGTATGCCGTCTAATTAAATAAATAAATTGATTATTTATTTAGCCAAATACATGTTTTATGTGTTGGCATTTGGACGCTGAGTTTTCTCCTCTAGTTAAAGTACCAGTGTTAAAAAAGAGTGTCGGCTAAACAGTAATCTGTATGTTTCAGCAGATACACAGTGATAGAATAATGTAATCGATCATTGTCGTTTTTAAATTAGTCTGTATTTAAGCTTCAGATGATGAGTCCAGAGTGGTTCACAGTCTTATGAGGCTTTCCACCTTTCCTAAAGCCAGTCACTTGTATTGATGACGTCTTGATGCTGCATAGTCTTAAATCATACATGGCCATAATCTTTTTTTACTGTGTTTTTTCCACTTCCCTGAGCATACTCTTTTATTTTTCCTTGTGAGATCTGGCAAAGGTAGCTCCTTGTTGGTCTCCTGTGGCAGGTTGTCAATACTGCTCATGCTATCTACCGGAAAACCCAAAATTAAGTCCTTGGTGCTGCTGTCAGATTTGAGGGCATGGGCACCCCAGGTAATGGTCTTGCGATCGTCATCCACGTTTGAGGAAGTCTCCCATATATTTGCTGTGTGTACTTGCTCAAAAATCTCATGCAGCCATAAGCGTCTTTTTCTATCTTGAATATGGTGTCCTCTGTCATGCATAAGCTGTGCGTGACTCACGGAGCGTCTCCTACATTAAAGAGGGATGATTTTGTTTAAAATACGTACTGACATGTAGTACATGCAAATTATCCTGCTATTTATGTGATATTAAATCATCTATAGTCATAGTTTTAGTAGTAATGGTACAACCTCCCAATTTCAACATATATAATTCAAAACATATTAAACTGATGAAAAAATTATATCAAATAAATATCACAGCATAGTGTTTAATGCAAATCATTATTAATAGGTTTATGAACATAAGCCACGTTAATTTATGTAATTCCACTAATGTATGTGTGGTAACTTTAACTTTGTAGTTAGACATGTCTACAAGTCTAAATTACTTACTAAAACTATTCATATATTTTATTTTGAATAAGCACTAACACAGGGCAGCATACCTATTCGCTTAACTCATGTGTAGTATCATTATTTGTGGCAAATTCTTTTAATTGTAACTGAGATGGTAGAAAATTAAACATTGGAGTACATCTCTCAGTAAAGCTGAGGTTTAAAACATCAGCCCTAGTTATGTTTGTGCAGTGCAGCATCCAGTCTTTGACATAGAAGTCATAGATGAGCTACATTTAAGTTTCATAGAAATTAGGCTTTTAGAAATCTATCACTATCATTCCATTACCGCTCCTTCAAAAATTATTTGCCAGTGATGTTACAATATTCTAAGTGGCAGCAAATCAGCAGCAAATGTCTCATCTCATAAGCAAAGTTACTAGTTAAGCTTGAAAAGACAAGAAATAGGTGCAACATTACACATTTCGACCCCCCACCACCACCACCACAGTGTTTTCTGAGAAGGTTTTAGGAAACTTCTGACTTATTACAGGCCACATTTTTTGTTGTCTATAGATTTCATCACAGGCCATTAAGGTCCTACATTAAGTACAACTTAATTCCTGGTTCATACTGGGTTGGTGTGTCAGGACTACGAATTCTCTTTTATTTACAGCATTAAGGCATGAGTGTGTAATTTAATTAATGAAAATCTCTTACTGTATCCATATGGATAATGACAAGATACAAACAAATTGCTCTACAATTGCTGGTGTTTCGATTAGCATGTTGTGTAATAATTATTATAATAGCAATCATGTTTATTTATAATAGGGTGTTTGCGGGGCATTAACACATACAATCTGGTGCCGAGAGCTTGAATGGTTTGCCCCTGGACTGGGAAAGGAATGCTTAGTAAGAGCACAGCAAAACTCCACTGCTTTAGCATCTTGCTGGAACACAAAACTCTCAAGATCCTCATCTGAAAAGGATTAAGTAAGGATAAATTGTGAAACATGTGATTACTAGTAAATACCGTTTTAGTTATTCATATTTTATTTACAGTTTAGAAGTAGTTAACACACATTATTATTGCAATACTTACTTTAGGAATAGTTTTTATGCTTCTATATCGTGCTTATACTTATCTGTATTATGATATGCATGCTTTCAAACCATGTTTGATTATTTTTACTTGGTTAGTCAAACTGCAATCATATGAGAACCCAGAGGAACATTTGTGTTATTGCTTATGTGTATTCTTTGTCATTTTCTTTCTTTTTTTGCATTTCTTTCTTTATTCTCAGTCTTTCCTTATTCTTACATTTTTGGTACCTGGGTGACCTATGTGAAAAGAACATGCAGAGAACTAAATACAAAGAGTTCATGAGTTCCCACCCCTCACACAGGCAATTATCAGATTTGGCATCTCCAGCAGTAAAGATGAACCCAGTCAAAAGGACCCCAGTTGTGTCAGCTAGATGCTGTGTCAATAGCTGACATTTGAACTTAAGAGCTCGATATCTCAGTGATGGTGGGCTTGTATATCAAAAACCTTCACCAGTTGAGCACTTAGAGGATGGACTGGTGATAATACAGCTTCATAGCTGGTATCATTAGTTATTAGTAATGATAGTTTTTTTAAACAACTTTGAGACCCTTGACTGTTTTGGAATTTTCAATGAGTAAAATATTAATGGCCAATGATGTACTTTTGTGGAACGTATAAAATGAGATAAAATAAATAATAGTTTGAACATCATTGTATTAGTTTAGGAACGTGCAAAGTCATTTTAAATCATGTAGAAAATGTATACAGTTGATATTAAGCTTTTGATATATGTCCAAGATATTGAACAAGGTAAACATACTTACATGTTGTTCTGCGAAGAGTTTAGCATGTGTTGCATCCTTTGGCCATCTTGCTGATGGATACAAAACATCAAGCATATCTGTGTTCTTACTAAAACATATTGGTTTACATTAGCTCTTGGCTAAGTGGCATCGTATCCAGATGTATAGGTCCAGTGATCTGTAAGTCTAGCTTAGCTGAAATTGTCTTATTTTTCACCACATCTGAAAATGATGAAGCACTGGCTGGCTGCTCACTCTGTTGAACTGGATTTATGGCATTCAACCTAAGCTGTGGATGTCTCTGATACCCCGTGGTCCAGAAGCAGGTTAAACAGAATGAGCAGGCAGAATTAGAGAGAGTGTAAGCTTGCCAAAGCGTACAACACACTTACCTCACACACACACACACACACACACACACACACACACACACACACACACACACACACACTTCACATGCATACACCTTCAGTGGAAAGCAGTTGAGATCCAGCCTCGGCAAGAGAGGGATATGGGAACATTGAATAATGGACAGAAGAGGGACTGGAGGGTTAAACCTAGAGTACACAATTTTGTATCTAAAGGATTTAGCATAAACTGACTTTTAATTATGGCGGACTTGACAGATTTGGGGAAATACAATCTCTTCCAAAAGTTTTGAACAGCTACGACAATCCATTTATATCAGCTATAAATGGAAACTGTTGGGGTTTGACATTACGAGATGATTATTAAACAATAGATCAAAATGTCAGGTTTTATTTTTAGGTATTTACATCTTGATTTGACACTTAGTTCAAAAGCACCTTTTTTCTGAACCCACACAAGTTTCTGGAGAGCAAAGGAAAAGTATTTTGCAGATAAATTTGGAATTGATTAAAGTGAATATGACTTAATATTTAATTGCTAATATTTGCTCGTAAGAACTGAATCAATCTTGACATCAAGTCGTTTTGCATCTTTTCAGTCTTTCACAACAGCCTCTTTCATGTGGTGGTTGATTTAGAGAGTTACTCCTCTTTGGCAGGTAAAATGCATGGTTTATATTGAGTAGGTCAGGAAATTAATTAGGCCAGTCCAAAACCTTCCACACCAGTGTGTTTTGGGTAATTATTTAGCTGCATGTTGAACGATAATCCAATATGTTTGGACTAGTAGTTATACAAGATTCATCAGTTCACAAGGTTAAATTAAACAATTTAGACAAATTTAAATTTGATCTGACTTTTTTTTTTTCAAAACTAGGAGTTTTACGTTCTTATTCTGTGGCAACATTATAGAATTTGAAAAAATTTCTGTGCATTTTAGGATTCTCTCATATGCAATGCAAAATCTTAAATACTCAATATCTAAAAACGGCTCAGAATGCTGGGAAAATTTTTTGTATTTCTAGGTCCTCTCACTTCCAGGTCTTTAGACTGTGGTAGGAAAACAAAGAATCTAGATGAAATCCAGGCAGACATGGGAAGAACATGCAAATGACACATCGAAAAAGCCAGGATTTTGCTGTTAGATGTGAGTACTCCCCACTTATGCATCAGATGGCTGTGGATTTTTTTACTGCTAATAGCTCCTAGTCTGTGGAAGAAAGTGACTGGCTAAGTGTGTAAACATACTGATGCTCAACTCATGGTGGATATCCACCTTGTTCACAGTTTTTGTGTGATGCCAGGAAAAACTAGAGTGCACCACCATCTGCAAAAAGCAAGTTGCCAACAGAGGAGCCAGAAACATTCTGAGGAAAAATTCTTCCGTCTGGAGAGAATTAATGCTCAGTGAAGCTGAAGTGATTGTCAGCTATGAGGAACCGGCGTGTCAGTCCAATACACCTTTCTGCCCTCTCTGCCAACCTTAAATATCAAAACAGCAGGGAGCACGATTCTGTTGATTCTGCCAAGGCCTGTCAATCTCCTTGATAGGAGGGCATGTTAAAAAATTTCTTGTGCATCAATTGTACAACTGCCTATTTCCAATGTTTCTGTTTTTACAATTGTATTGCACTGTAACTAGGTTGTCACTGTTAAATGTTGCAATGTAATTAATTGAAACCACTGTCTTTATCTAGTTCAGGAAATCAAAACAAACTTTTTTAAAAATATATGAAGAAAGAAATCTTGTTATTTGCATGAAATGTGTAACAGTTTGCTAAAAGAAAAAAAGGCTATGGTTTCCAATATAGTAGGTGAAAAAAGCAGTCTTGGCTGACCACTGTCCCAAGGGATTCTGACCGTAACCTCAGTAAAACCCATACTGTGTATATGTGTTCCCCTCTACTCAGCAAACCTCCTAGTCATTTAATGGTTAAAGTGGTTTTCAAAAAACACACAATTCAGCCACACTTCATGCATGAGCTTAATCATTAAAGCTGCTTGCTAGATCACATTTGTGTACAACCCCGAAAGTAAATTTGTATGTTATGTCTGGTGAAATGTGTTTATTCTATTCAAAAACAACATCCATCCTTGCATTTCTAGCACATTCTTAAAAATGATTGTTTTCTTTTGTGACAAAAGATGACCCGATTCAATTAAGTTTTGGTTAATTTAGCTAAGGGCAGCGATAGTCTGGTGGTTAGAGAACTGGACTTGCAAAAGCAAGCAACCAAATTGTCGATTTTTATTGTTATATACTGTAAATTCAGCCTGTAATATAAAGAATCCCTTATATCATGGAGCATCTACCCCAATGGTTCTCAAATGAGGGAGTTTTAGTAAGGGATCTGTGACTGATAGGCAGTCTAAAATGTAAAAACATTGTTAAATGCTTCTTATATAAATTTACTGACCGATGAATATGTTTTTTTTTCACTATTTTCCAGCATTTTATTTGCATTTCATTTAACAAACGGTGAACAGATGTATGCAGGTCCTTCACTTTTAAGGCAGGAACCAATAGATAACAAGAAATATTTACTAAGACAGAAGAATAAAGACAGATATATTTACATTTATGCAAAGACAGTGTTGACTAGTTTTATAATGGTTTTTATATCATTTTTTTTTCATGAAAGAGTGAATTCCATACTGTGTTACATTTTTGTATTTTGAGATTCCTGGGGTGTGGTGTGCAATTTAATATCTTTTAGGGGCCCACTGTTAGTATTTGAAGTGCCCAAGTGCTTCAAACACCATTATAAATCTAAATATAATTGACCAAAATCAGTAATGATGAAAGATGAATCTGATACACACTAACCCAAACATACATTGCTTTATTAATATAACTAAATGTACTCACTGAGTATTGTGTTACAAACACCTTTTGGGACATACTGTAATAGCTTTTCCAGTTGAAAAGTATATTTTTTGTGGGTGTACCATGAATGTGCTGCCAGTTGATACTTTGTGACTGTACTGATAATGATCTGTTGCATGTTGTACCCTATTAATCAAATGAAGAAGAAAAAACATAGGATCCCCAATGACCACATGATGCTTGTATGATAGACTCACCCTGGTACTGAAATGGTGTTTAACAATAATGGCATGTATTATTCTAGTATGAGTGTAAAAGGTGCACCAGTAGCCTAAACTTAATAAGATAAACTGGAATAGGAAAAACAATGGACAATGTGTGTTGAATTAAGCCTTTTATTAGTTTACCTTTTCTAAATACATTCTTTCATACTTAGTTTGTAGTGTGTCTGGTTTTCTAGTACTGACATTTAAAGGTATAAAAGAAAAACTTAACAACACTGTTAAATCTAGGGAGGTAATAATTCACCAGATGACTGGTAAACACAAAAATTCAAATTCCCACTGTGGGACTAATAAAGGATAATCTTATCTCCCAAATCAATATTGTTTTGCATATTTTGTACTCACCTTTTGTATCCTACTTATGTGAATGTTCTCCCTTTGTGTCTGTATGGTTACTTTTGGGTACTTCGATTTCCATCCATAGTCAAAAAATATGTAGTCTGGTTAATTGGAAATTAAAATTATCCTCTGTGTGTGTGTGTGTGTGTGTGTGTGTGTGTGTGTGTGTGTGTGTGTGTGTGTGTGTGTGTGTGTGTGTGTG
>JAOUQU010276315.1:0-13234 GCA_028566735.1 Ammoglanis amapaensis
GACCCCAACTTCCAGACAAGTTGGGATATGCGAAGAGAAACATTTCATTATACTGTACATCTGTATATGTGTAATGAGAAATAAAATTTAATTTGAAATTTATTTTTCTACTTATGTAAGCTGCTTAGAAGACATGAATGACTAATGTATGGTAAGCAGTACCTAGCGTCCAAGTTACTAGTTACAAGGACTAGTTATTGGATGGTCACTAGAAGTCTCACAACTGCAGAGTTTGCCACTGCTGGGCATTTGTGTAGATTGTATTCTGTCACAACTGTAAGCCACTTTAAATGAAAACATTTAACAAACTGAACAACACATGCTGTTCCTTTCTGATTGGGGATTGTATCCATAGTGACATTGGCTGTAAATTTTACAGTTCATGCCGCACAACTTCCAGGTTGCCAGTGCTCTTAAGTGGGGCTATTGGCCCTCCGATTTGTAGATTATATACGGTCATTGTGCTAAATGCTCCGAATGTAAAATGAAACCTGTTTGGTGTACACAACACTTTTTGTGTTCAGTGGGTAGTTAGGTCAGCCAGACCTCTCTCTCTCTCTCTCTCTCTCTCTCTCACTCTCCAGGCATATGCTTGTTATGCAGTAGAGTGTGTGAGGGTCACACAGCTCCAGGGTTCTAGAGACCTAGGTTTATTTCTTATCTACAGCAAATTCCCTTTTCCCGCAATTCATTTGGTTCACATCAACCTCTCCAAATCGTACCAGATTTTCGCGGAGTGTGATTAAGCGACTGATCATGGCGTGCCCTGCGATAAAACGACTCCCTGTCCAACGCTTCCCACATTCGGTTCAATTAGTTCTAGTGAGATTTAGCCGTGATTAGGATGAAACACGACTGAATGAATGAATTATTAGTAGCAGTTTTAATCTATTTTTAAAAGCATAGAATTTTTTTTTCTCCCTCTTCTGAATATGTTCACATGCTCCGTCTGTCAACTACACGTCGTCCTAAAAATAGGGCAGTTCCTGCATAATATTAGGGGATGCAATGCCACAGCCTGTCTACTGTAACATGTGTATAAGACACAACTCTGGTTCAGACATGGTTTTGACATTTTGTGAGCTGTTTGTGTGTCAGGATAAAAATGGAGACATCAAAGATTTCAACCAACCGACCATCTGACTGACCCCTCTTCATTTTATCAGCATGGAGTGAATTCTGATTCGTGTGTGTGTATGTGTGTTTGGTTCTGGTTTGTGCCTAACTGGGAGCCTAACCAGAGGCAAGTACTGAATAATAAAGCAAACAGTTCTCACCAGTGTGAATCATAGACTCTGGTGACTCTGGCACCACCCCAACCTAAGTCTACTTTCTTAGTCTGGAACTCTTTGTTGGAAACAATTTGTTATACGATTGCCATTGCTAATGTCCATAAACTTCATTCTGTTATTAGCTCATAAAGGCTTTTCTATTTCTGCCTCTTTTTCAAAAACTGAGGTCGGCTTTTTTTTAACCCAGCATGAATTTATCCCAAACACCTCAACATTCTGCATAACAGAACAGTCTATAGGATGACTAACAAAAACACATTTGATATCTATCAAAATATCTTGATGTATGTTAATCTCGACTGTGTGATTTATCCACAAGGAAGACCTGGAAACTCTTTGTAGTCTATGCTTTTTTTATTAGTTTTTTTTATAAACACTAACATTATCTGCTCTGGATTGTGTGAAAAATCCTGCTAAGAAATTCTGCTGTTAGGCTTTGGAGATGGGCTGAATAAAAATGAATGTTCTCACATAGAATGAAGGTGTTTTAGCCTGGTTTGTGAATTGCAAATTTAGAGCGATCAGTTCAGCTTTTATGCAAAATAATCAACAGCTTCTTTTTGTCATTTTAATTTAGGTTCATTATTTTAGATGGTTAAAATAATTACTACTTTTATTGAAATGTGGTTAATTTATTGTAGATTTTACAGATTTGTAATAAAAAAGATACATTTTAAGTGGAAGTTGTTTCCCAGTGCGTAAGGTACTGAACAAGTAAACAGGTCAGTGGTTCAAGCCCTAAAACCAATCTGCTACTGTTGGACCCTTGAGCTAGGCTCTAAACTCTCAGTTGCTCATCACTTGCAAGTCACTTTGGGTATGCTACTGCACATAAACAAACTTAACGGTTTAAAAGTAATCTGTGTTTATACACACACACACACACACACACACACACACACACACTTTTCCATGTCCACAGAATTTAATATGGACATAATCAAAAATTTTAGCCACTTTAGACTTCAACAGCTTGGACATATTTATATATATATTTTCTCCACTGATGCTTCCACTCCACTAAGTTCCTAAAGACCCCTTCTAACATGTGGGTAGCATCCATAGGCATTTTTAAACCTACTTTTTGATAAGTGCACATCTAAATCAGTACTGTTAACAGATACCCAGCCTAGTCAATTCACAATGTGTTAACAATTTCAAAACAACCTTATCTGTACATTCGTATGCTATCGTAAAAGTATAGACTGCTACTAGAGTGTGACAAAATCACTGCACTCACAACGCCAAACAAAAAGCACATTTTCTCTAGCTGACATGACACTGGATGTCATTTATCTAGAATAGCCGAGGAAACTCTCAGAAACATAACTTATTTTTATGATCAAAACACAACAAAAGCGCCCCATTATATCATAATAGACAGTTATCACATAATTCCTCCTTGTTTCAATTGCTTTCTGTTAGACGCTGATTTTATCTGCCCTGAGGCTATCCGGCTGTTAAAGAGTATTATAAAGCTGAGCAATATAGTGTAAGAATCAGGTTTTTATATCTTCCGAGCTATAAATAATACAGTAAACCTCCGCAAAGTCGCAGTTCAGAGTTCAGTGCCTCAGTCATGTGTGGCATTTGCTTTAGAACCTTACTAGCAATAGTTTGTGGAAACTGCAAACATCCAGTTTTTAAGCTTTTTTCAGTAAATATATATGTTTTAACTAGTCCAGTCAAAAATTATGCACTACTCATTATAATTAATTTGAAATCACGTCGTAATGTTTCAGGTTGAAAATTGGCACCGTGTTCAGTGCATTAGTGATTTGTCTCACAGCGGGAGTCATCATACATTATGTGTGGAGTTTGCATGTTCTCCTCGTGTCCATATGGGTCAAGACATACAACATTGCATGCGATTGGCAAGGCTGTTCAGGTCTTTAGTGTATCTGGCCAGTGTGTGTCCCACTGTGACCCGAAATAGGAGTAAGATGGTAAAACTAGTTAATGGATGAATGGATATTTTACTGTCTGATTAATTAGTTTCCTTTTCTTAAAAAAAATTCAATTAAACAAAAGTATCAGAATATAAATATTATTATATTACTATATTTTATTTCACAATGAAATTTACATATTACAAGGTGCAGAAATTAAAAGCAGCTATTAATCACAGAAATATGTGCATTTTTGGAGAAGTGAATTTTAATTGTATAATGCTTTTTACAACAGACATTGTCACAAAGCAGCTTTACAAAAATATGGCTCTGCAGACACCTGCAGAACAAGCCTAAGGCGACTGTTTCAAGGAAGAAACTTTGGAAGATCCAGACTCAGCAGGGGTCGTCCAGAATAACGTATGACATTACTAAATCTGTAAACTAAACTAAAGCTTGCATGTGCAACCACATACCATTGATTTTATTGGAATAATGTTAACTATGCTACAGTATATAAGTAAGCAATCAAATTCTGGTCTATAACAGAATGTTTAATTAGAATCCTTTTTTATTTAGCAGTTTCTCATGTAGTCAGTAAGACAGCAGGGCAGCTCCATTTTCAAACACTTGTCATATATACAGAGTTCAATCATTTGGAGAGTCGATGGTGTGTTTCCAGTATTTTTCTTTTCTTTTTGTAAAATTCGTTATCAAAATCCTGGAAAGAAGAAGCAGAAAAAGTGTAGTGATAAGAAAATAAATAAATAAATACAAGTCTGATGGTTTGTGATAGAGCACATCTACTGTACTGAAATGTGATGTGTGTTTTCCTGTGTAGTATAACATTACTAATAAAGTACTAATAATGTCATTTTAATACCATTTATTGCAGTATGTCTATTATATATGTTAAGATTCATGGTGAACTTAACAAAACAGCATTAAGACACTATAAATGTTGGGGGTGGAGGTTGGGAGATCTGGCACCTAAACCCAGTTAATTATATTCACATCATTATGGAGAATATAAATTACAATATTTAAATGATCAAATTCAATAAAAAACAAGTAAATTTGTAAGTCAAAGGTCCAATGCATAAAAAAGTACAATTAATAGCTCATGGATTATTTCCAAGGTTATGGGGAAATGGCCAAAATGTACCTAACGCTGAAAATAATGTGGCTAATTGGTGTAAAAGCAAGTCTTTGGTGAATTTATAGCTGCTAAAATACAGCTGACACACTTCTGCTTCGCATTAAAGAAGCTACTGCTTACAAATTAGCACCTTTATAGTTTCCAGAGGCTTGTTTCTATTCAGCCTGACTAATAAAAAGCAAGAAGAAAGGGCCACTCTGAACCCATAATGTCAAGCATTAAAATTTTCCATTCTTTAGCCAGATCTGTTGTTTAATGTGACGTTATGCAAATATTACATCAGTTACGAATTATAAATTCCGTATGAATAACTTCTATGAGCTGGCCCACGAGTATTGTGATTAAATTTGCAGTCGAGAATAACCAAGGCTCATAACTGATAGGCTTATAACTAATGACTGAAGATCTCTCTGGAGAAATTTATTTCAATTCTTTTGTCAGCTGGTACTTGCTGCAGATACTTGTTTTACCCAGTGGAATTACACCACGATAAATTTACCATGTGATAAATACATAAATACACCATATGATATATCACTTGTGGACAGAAAATATATTTTGATATTATCTGATTTTAAAACTATGAATGTTAATTATATCACATTGATTGCTCAAGGTAATCATTGCGTTCTTATGAATTTTGGTGACAAGCTGGGTAGCACTGTCACCTAACAGAAAAGAAAAGTTGTAGTGTGAGTTGTAGCTTTGTTTACCAGGTGAGGTAGTCTGGCTCAGTTTTGTGCAGTCTGCATGTTCTGGATAAATATCATGTGTCTGTCATGAGTCAAGTCTAATCAAACCCGGTACGTATTGCTGTGTGGTGACAATGCTAACCACTAAGCTGCTGTGCCATGCAAACAGAATCTATAGTCTCACAGTTTTTAGTAAAATCTTTACACGCAAAACATTTAGCAGCATTTCATGTCTACAATGAGACAATGTGGATCTCATTTAGATCATTATAAACCAAAGTATTTATATATAAATAAAATTCTACTGGATGTTGCTTGTTGACATCCGTGGTTAAATGAGAAATTATGTTGGATGGTGGCCAAAACTGGTACTGCAATTACATTCAAAATAATGTACACCCTAATCCACTTTCTGGACTAGCGGTCGTCAGATGCAGCAATAATGTTTATTACAAAAGATTATACTACCATAATAGCTGAAGAAAATACTGTATATATATCGTGGGGTAAATGAACTCGTGTCTACATTTCAAAATCACCAATAACTGGCTGTCACAGTTCAATCAGAAAAATATCAAGACTACTGAGAGATAATACTGTTTAAAATGCTCATGGTGCTTTGGAATAATCCACCAAACTTTATACTAGGCTATACTAGGACTCGTTCGACTCTTAATGTCTCAATGAAATCTTATTGCCATAATGGTTATGCTAATAGTGGGTTTCATATTCACACATCCCTTCATTTTATTTCCCTTCAATAGCTTTCAAATAGGGAATGCATAAGGCTTAATAATAAAATAATTGTCACTACAAGGTAGTTTTTTTCCTGACATGTTTGTCTTTTGAAACCCCCTTGAACACACCAGGCTGCCGTAAACACAATAAGTACTGCAGTAAAGTTAGTTTCATATTCACAAAGCTATTAAAGAAAGAAATCAGAATGTCCTAATATAAAACGGACTTTACAGCAGTAATATCTGTGCCTAAAGAGAATTAGAAGAATTAAGCACCTGTAAAGGAGATAATGACTTAAAATTCTTCTCTCTTCAGCTTTTTAATGCATCGCTTATGCGTGTCCTTGTTTTATTTCTGCCTTTGTCATGACGTTTTTTGGGAATCATAATGAATTTTAGTGTCATATATTGCATCTTGTTAGAATTCATAGGAATTAGATGTCACTATTGTCACTGTTTTATATCACCCCGCGTGTGTAGTTCTCAGTAATAAAAACTGATACAGAGAGCACGATACCCTGTTTCACGTTTCATTTCTTTATTGAAAATGTTATTACGTTTAATTCTTAAAGTATACAACATTTGGTTTTTTAATACAGTCAGGCATTGGCAATCATATATTCTTTCAGCAGCAACTAGCAACAGAAGACAGAACAAAAATCATATATATATATATATATACACACACCACACTGTGTTTTTAATTGTATCATTAATAGGTGCTTGAATGCTTCAAAATGCATAATTAAATTAAGGTACATTTATATTTTCTGAATGAATTGTGCAGATGCAGAATGAGATAACAATACACATCAGTCATTCCAATACTATCTTTACAACTGATTGTTATATTTTGTTCGAAGTATTCTTCAGTCTGTGCACATTTACACACACCAGTGAGCAAACACTAGGGGGCTGTAGTGAGCACACAGTGTGCTCAGAGTGCTGGCTAGTGAAGGGTTTGCTGCCTTGCTCAAGGGAGCTTCAGTCGCGACCTGTTGACTCTCTGAATCAAACCGGCAACTTTTCGATCACAAGTCCAGTTCTCTAACCAGCAGGCCATGACTGCCCAGAATGGCTTTATTTACATTGTGTTATTTACATTATGCAGCAATATCAGATCGATTTACATGTTTTTTCCCCCCTTTCCATTATCCAAACCAGTGACTTGAGCTAATACTGGCGGATACTTTCAATAACCTAGAATGATGAAGATGAAATTGGGTTAATGCAACTTTTTAACCAGTATTTTATTTACATATTACATTTTTTTTATTTCAATCCTCTCATTTAAGGACAAGATCAATATCCAAGTGCTAACAAGTCACACTGTTTGAATGAGGCAATATGTTTTATTCGGCACAAACTAATTAAAAGAGCTTGTGGGGTCGAAGCTAAATTAAAAACTGGGTTGATCTGCATGCTATGTTCTTTTCTGTCAAACTTGGTAGATTTTGATTTTGCAGCTTGTGGAGGTTGTGCCTCGTTTGGCATCACTCAGTAGCTGTTGCTTCGACTTGGTAATGAATGCACAGTCGACGTTTAGACCAGCTCTCATAAATAAGAGATGGGAGAGCATTTCTGCAGATGAGACTGCTGGGGAATCTGTCACCAATGTACTGATAGGATTCAGATTAACAGGCCTCTAATGCGTTCTCAGAGCAGCCTTCAGGGATCGGATATGCCCATTAGAGAAATATGCTCACGAGCTTGTATACGCTTTTATTTACAGATTATTTTTCTTTTGCTATGCTGCTAAAATGTACTACATGAGTGGAGGAGACGTTTAAACATTCGTGTAAACTAACTGACACGATCAGGGACGGAAATTCAAGATAGAGGAATTAAATAAATATGGTTGTGAGCAAGGCCGGAAAAAGCACTAATGCTGATAAAGCAGATAGACTTCAGGGGGGAAAAACAATATAGTAGAAGAAGGAGCTCAATAATGTACTAACCACCATGGAGTTCACAGTTTACTTTTTATTTGTCTATTGTACGAATCGACGCATCAATGATTACAGTAGGCCACAATTTGTTAAAGATTTTATTTTAAATCCTGCTTCATTACAGTGAATAGGTTGAACGAAACATGGGAGGTTATTTCACACAAATTAAAAAGTAATAGTTTTAAAAACTTTTCAGTCTAAAAGACTGGAATAAGTTTAAAGACTTAATAAGTCAGTAAATGAGGGCGGGATTTGGTGTTTGATATTTCCATGTGTTTTTACAGAATCTATAAATCTATCAATCCATTTTCGCGGTGACGCGGATCAAGACAGTAAATTGAGTAACTAGTAATACCTCTATGTGAGAGTGTTTTGCTCTGTATACGAAATGCCATAAACACACATCTGGTTTATTTTAATATGGGACACTTGGGATTTGATTATATGATCAATTTAGCGGTCTGCTTCAATTTAGTTTTGTGTCAAATTATTACACCATTTAGTCTGATGTTTAAATAAAAGAACCCTACGTACAATTCTGCATTACATTTTTGGAGGCAAATTAATTGTTTATGTCACAAGAATAGTTTAGATTATTCGATTTGAAAAAATATTTATTTTTACTTCTGCACTTTTAGCCATGTCCATCTTCCTGAAAATAAAAATAATCATTAGTGGCTGCCTTAGATAGATAGCCCTAAAATAGAACTCATTTACTGCCTTTATTTATTCGTTTTTATTAGCTACTTCAGCCATGGTGAACCCTTTTTTCTGGATTAACTAGATGCACTTTCAGAACTATAACTTATTTTAATGATCCACAGGACATGTAAACGTTTCATTTTGCTGTTTTGCTAGGTCATTTCACCTGCATGGATGCAAAAACAAATCTCTTACTTAATCTGTTGAACAATACAATAAAAATGGGCGTATAAATGTTGTAAATTATACACAGATTTATTTTCCAATGCTTCCCACAGAAGTGTTGAGGTAAAGCAAATATTTCCAAAACAAACCAACCAGATAAATCTTTTTTTTTATGTTTTAGACATAGAACTCATTATAACAAAATGTCAGTGTGCTCTGTTTGAATTAGCCAGTTTAATTTACATTAGTTTATACATTGGACGTTGTCTCAAAACTGCTTTACATGAATAACAGACCCCAAAACCCCTGTTGAGCAAGCTAAGGGTGTCGGTGGCAAATAAACTTTAAGAACTTTAAATCTTTGTGTTTGGTTTTTAATTATTTTAAGTTAGCTACCTTTATTATGGGTTCATTGTACCTATGTGCCTGTGTGTAAAACCGTTTGGAGCTGCACTTCTAGCAGTCATCCTTGAAGTTAAAGTCAAAGAAGAGGTTTCAGACAAAGAGTGATCACAACCTCACCCGTGGAGAATTAGAACTGTGGATTGCATTGCAGTCTTTAAAAAATTCTGGTGTTTTTCATGACAAGATGGATACTGGGTCAGCTTGGCTCGACATGAAGTTTGCTGCAGGCCTGTCGAGAGATTGGGAAATGACCGAAGCATGACCAATTACAGATGACCATGCTTTTGGTTTCCCTTTGCACCTGAAGAATCTGTATTGCCTATAACGTGCCACTCTCGGGACAGAAAATCACACATCAGCAAAGTTCAAAGTAAGAAAAGAAGTATGACAATGGACAATTGAAGAATAGCAAATTTAGGATAAGTGGACAAATCATTAGGGAGTTTAGGTATGCTGATATTTTATCACTGGTTACATTATGATAAGACATACAGTAGCTATGGTTTTGTGTTAAGGTTACAAAGCAATATAATATGCAGGGGAAAAAAAGAAAAGAATGAAATGTGGACTTTACAGTGGATCATTGACTAATGAATGATCTAGCACATTGGCTTAGGAATTCATTATTATAAGTTTATAAATAAATTCAGGGGTCCAGTATCTGAGAAGTGTATAAGTGAACTCATCCATGGGTGTGGGGATGGATCAGATTGGATGGAGAAACAAGGGATGGGGATATAGAAACAAGTCAGCACTGTCCCTGAATTACAATTGATAAAATACTTGGTTGGTCCTGTAGCAACAGATTGATGTGTGGAAGTGACCCATCCAGGCTCTTGAGAACAAGGGCATCAGAAGATTGCTGAGCAAAGCAGCTATTTACGCTGAGGGTTGCGGGAAAATCAAAGCACAAAAATATTCGTGTGAATTCACTAAAAGAAGCAATAGTGGTGACAAACATGAGGCACCGAGGAATGCCAATAATAACTGGTTTTCCATCCACCATCCACATTTTTTGAATGAATGAAAAAACTTAGTTGACCAAATCAGGAGTTTATATAATCTCTCTCTCTCTCTCTCTCTCTCTCTCTCTCTCTCTCTCTCTGGATATATACAGGTTTACCTTCTTCTATTTCTTACTTTTATACTGTTTACATTAATGTTTTCATTTATTTATAATCTATTTTTAGCTTGTTAATCGTAATTTTGAGTGTTAGGATGGAGTAGTTATAAAGCATTTCACTGCCGGTTGTATTGTGTATAACTATGTATGTGACAAATAAACTTGATTTGATATGTAGTAGTCGTACGTAGTGCACATGGTTGTAATAAATATCTGCAGCTTAAAGCAAAGAAAGTGGACAGAACATGAAGGGTAGATAATGTAATGTAAAGTGTCCAGTCTGGAAAAGAGACATCACTTCTGGGGTAGTCTGCACTCCTGCACTCCTGGCAATTCCAACATCGACATGGGATGAGTTCCTAGAACCTGAAAAGTATAATGGCAATCATAATTAATACTTATAAATCGTTTATAGAATAATTATAGTATCGTTAATACTTAAAAATCGCAGGTATATTAATCTGACATATCCATATACACTCATGTCAGCCTAAATGGCAATACAGATGTACAGATAATGTTCATTATGGCTTCCTACATCACACATTTAGCAGCTACCCTGTTACACTGTACAAAATATAGTTACAACAACAAAATCTTGCACAAATCTAGTCAGCAGAATGTTGTCATATGATCGTTCTTTAGTAAATAAGTGAACTGAACTGGTTTCTCTTTCATAATCAGCTATTTACTTGATGCCCGACATTACATTATAATGCTTCCGGTTTTGGTGTGTTCCTTCATTGGGTCTGTACCCACAAACCCTAGTGACTGGGAATGTATGTGGTGAGCAGGGAGATGCATGAAAGAATAAATAATAACAATAATGTCTTTATGCACGGCATGTGTTTATGGAAAACGTTGCCCTAACGAGACATCCGTTCTTTGTTAAGCCTTAAAGCTTCAGTGCAAAACAAAAGATGCAAACCAAACATATCTTGGCTGATTGATTATATTTAGGGTAGAAGATAAATAGTGTACATTTAGATTGTTTTTGTGTAGCAGTTGTTTTAAAACAGCGTCGTCTACTGATATACTTAGAAAAAGGTTTAATTATGGGACTATTAGATAAGTTGTGGTGTTAAGCAGCATCCATGGTGCAGAAATGGCTTTTGTTAAGCGAATGAGACGAGGTGCTGCAGAATTGTGCTTATTTCGAACCCTCCTCTCCTATTCAGTTAAAGAATAACAAAAGACGTTTTTTCAATACACTCGGGCATCTCGTCTCTCATCCCGATTCTTATCATTTTTCATCAATTTGACGTTTTATCGCTCCGTCCATTAAGCATCCTTTCACCTTGTCTCTATATATTCATCTGCCAATCTACTCTGCTGGGGGGTCACACTAATTATTCCTTTTTCCATTTCTACCCATTCTCTCTCACATGCTTTCTCACCTAGTAATTTTCACTTTCTTACACTCTCGTACTTCTTTCATTCTGCTGCGGACACCTGGTAGAGCTCAGCAGGGTATCTATTCAACCTCCTTTTCTCTTGCTTTCTAGCTTTCTGTGTGGTTTTTTTTACTCCAAGACCCCGTCTGGCTTCTTTTAATCTTCTAATCATTTTTATTTATACTAAATTACTTTCTTTTCTCTTCTTTTTTTGTTTCAACTACGTTTGGTCAAGTATCAAACACTTATTAGAGCTTAGTGGTGCCACCTAAGATGCCACCGTTAAGCCTTTAAGTAATGCCCTGACGTCTCAAGGGCTTTAGAATTTATACTTTTTTACCACTGTGAACTTACACACGTAGGAATAATTTTGTCTGTATTTAACTCACTGTGTCTGTGCATTGAAAGACGTATTTACACACACTAATGGACACACACCAGGGTGCAGCAGTGAGCACATGTGCATCTACGCGGGGGGCAGCATTAGCCACGTCGCCAGCAACCTATTTCTATTAAGTACCAGGCCATCCTTAGTTTGTATACTTTCAAATCTACCGCTTTGTCCCAGATGATTGGAAAATCTGACATTTTCTGCATTTAGCCGATACATTTGGAATTCGTTTTCCTTTTTTAATCTGAGCACAATCCTCCTTTTCATTTCTTCCCCTTCTGAAGTCGTATCATTTTCTCTCACGCTTCCATCCTTGCCTGTTCTTCTCTACTTCATGATTTTCCTCCCATTCTTTGTCTCGCTCAGCAAGTTACCAAACTCAGCAAGTAAGTGTGAAACTTTTTATTCGGTGAATATGAATGATGCCCCACCACCCCTTGTCCCATGAGAAGGACAGAGGCAGAACGAGGCGGGGAAGAAGGCGAGGGAGGATTCTATTCTCTTGGCTTCATCTTCACAGCATCCTCGGTAGTGATCTCATCTGACTTGTAAGACACAAAGGGGAGGAAAGATTTATTTTTAGATCCTTTCATATCTAATTATGATCTGATTTGGGATTTTCGGAATCAGCTCAGTGCGAATCTGTAGACTTTTCTAGTCTCGAAGATTCGTTTAGTAACGCAAATCAGTGTATATCTAAGCTGGTCAACCAGGTATTTCGTTTCTCTCATGGGACTTAGACATGATTAAATACTGCCTATGTTTCTCAACCTTGTTTTTCTGTCCCCTACTGTGCTTCTTGTCCCTTCTTCATCCCTGGTGTATGCAAACGAGACTAGAGAGTATCTCCGATCATGCCTGCAGTCCACTTCTCGGGTCCAAGCCCCTGGAGCCGTCTCTCACCCGAGACCTGTCAATCAAGCTTGCATCTGTCAGTCATTCAGCGGACAGGATGTGCCCCCGAGAAGGCAATTTCAAAGTCAATGATATTATTAGCTAAAGCTGTGAAGTCAAGCCAATCCAGAGAGGGTTAGGACCATAAACACATGGATTTTATCCGCTATGAACTGCAAGTATAATACACACAGTGCACATTTCAGAAAATGTAGAAAACGGTAAGCACAGTACATTCATACACCTACTCTTACACAAATAACCAAGTTGGCATGACGCCGTTCAATATCCTGACTGGAGTTATAACCGAAGGTGTTGGTGTTCTTCATTTTCTTTCCTCTCTATGTCTCTGTGTGTGTGTGTGTGTGTGTGTGTGTGTGTGTGTGTGTGTGTGTACAAGTGTTACGAGTGTGTGCGTGTGTACAAGTGTTACGTGTGTGTG
>JAOUQU010276424.1:0-13231 GCA_028566735.1 Ammoglanis amapaensis
CACACACACACACACACACACACACACACACACACACACACACACACACACACACACACACACACACACACATTCACGAATATATACAAACAGCAGCCATGACCATGTAATCAGTTTAATATCTGCTAGTTTTCTTCCTTTGTAAATTGACTCTCAGAATGAAAGCAAAGCAGCCAACAAGTGCTCAGCACTTCTGGGAATTCCTGCAAGTCTGTTGGCAAACTATTCCAGGTGGCTCCTTATGAAGCTGATAGAGAACACCAATGGCAAAGCCAAGTGCAAAGCTGTCATCAAAGTAAATCAGGGATAGTCAGAACAAACTAAAATATAAATTATATTCTGGTTTGTTTAACACTCTGTTTAACAGCTGTAAACAGCTGGATTTTCCACTAGCACATCAGTGCTGAGAGCCTGAACTCCTTGCCATTCTTACCTCAGTCGGTAAGATGCCCGAAAAAATGCATTGGAGTGCCTGTTCCGAGCCAGGATAAATAAGATGATTGAATAAATGATGAGAATCATGATATGATGTGGCAACCAGTAATGAGAGCAGCCAAAGTAACTTGTAACTTGGGATAAACAGAATGGATTCTGACCTTCCCAGAAGTTTTCACTCCCTTCCACAGACTGAAATAGAGGACCACAATGACCACGGCAAGGCAGGAAGTGAGCTGCCAACGGGGCAATCCGAGATCGTGAATGCCATCACTGTCCTGGAGGTGCAGTACGCCACGCCTGTGTAAAAATAACACACCAGCTATAACTTTATCATGCTTATATTACAACAACTCACTTTACTGGGGAAACGTTGATGATACTGGTGATGATGTTTATTGCTAGTGGTTGCTAGAACAAAAGGGACAAAACTTTTTTTATGTTTACTATAAAAATCAAGAGAACACATTTTTAATAATCTGCTAAATCAAGTTTAACAAGCCCCCCTTAACAAGACTCTCTTGATGTCTCGATGTCTAAAACTTTGGTTGACCAATGCGCTTCTCCATGCACCTGTTCCACAGACGCATGGCTTAGCAGAGTCCCACTTACTCAAAGTACTCCAGGGCTGGTGTGACTTTGTGCGAGTCGTTCAGCAAAGTAGCATTGAGGTCCGAGCAATTAGGGCTATTCCATGTGTTGTTGCAGTTGACCCAGGGCAGCTTAGAGGAGAATGAAGAGAACAGGTAGAAGAGTGCCCAGGCGATGATCACGTTGTAGTAGAAGCCAACGTAAAGCGAGATGAGGATGACTGTAAAGCCAACACCTTATGAAAAGAAGCATTTATTTATAATTAAACTCTTTTTTTCAGTCATGAGGAGTGTTGTTAAACATGTATATGCTATATGAGGAGAATTTCCATTCGGTAATGCCTATCCAGATACAAGTACACATATATAAAAGTCTTTAAATGATTAAAATCTTTACCACTGCAACAGTGACTTCGGTCTAAACATAAACACAAACCATGGAAACTGTTTAAGGCTGATCCAAGGAACACATCTGGCGGGTTCCTCCCCTCATACTCAACGATAACAAGCTGATATTGCTGTCGCCAAGACTAAATACCTTCACAATCTCTTCACCAGATGTTTTTCATGGAAACTATTATTGCATTTAATGATTAAAGCATTTTAAAATAAATGTTACATTTTTATACATTTATACTGTCGTTGTAACCAAGTTCTAGCAGGTTTGTATGCGTAGCCTCTGTAGAAAACCTGAACCAAGCATAGTAATCAGTGTTTGTTTACTTTTGCTCATTCATATATTATATATAGAAAGAGAGAATAGAATCGTTTGTATTCTCACTATTAGCCTAAAGGGTTATAAATAAATGCAGATGCAATAACGGCATCAGTAACGGTCACATCACTTCTAACTCCTCTCTTAATGGCCTCCTCTCGTAAACGCATGCCCTGTTGTTTACAGGAAAAGAAAGAATAATCATTTATTGTACAAATAAAATATATATAAATATATAAAGTATAATATATAAAAAACAAACTTTGATCATGCAACCAGCTCATGCTTCAGTCAGGCTTTAATACACTAGTTTTGATAAAGAAGCTTAATTTACACACAGCGTATTTTATGCTAAATGTGAAGCAATAACATTTTCTCTCGTGATACAAAAGTTCAAAACTCTCTATTAAAACATCTGTAATACAATCGTGTCTTCAACAAGCTTAAGCTCAACATGTGCAATGTCTCGATGCATCGATTGGTGTAAATATTACCAAAAGTGGAAACAGAAGTGCTTTTCAAATAAATGCTCCGGTTCCTATAATGAGGTATCAAAAGCTGGGAAAGACTTTTGGGCTACTTATAAAAAAAGGTTTGACACATAATCTAATCGCACAATGAAGGTTCATATGCTAATAATTGATGTCAGAACTCAGTTGTAGACAGGCGCCATGTGCTAACAATTGTAGACAGGAAATCTAATAATGTATAAAATTAACAAATCCTGAAGCAGGTCGTGTTGCAAGGATGCAGCATCGTGAGTGTCGTGTTATTATCTGCACATGTGTGATTTTTGGTGCTTTGCAGGACATCGATCGTGAGGAAATGAAGATGTTGATCAACAATAATTACAGTAATCTCTCTCCGAGTGGCAGGAGCTCAGAAAACAGAGCTTGTGATTAAGATGTCTGTCTTCCTTTTTCTTCTCTCTACAGTTACGTACTGACAGGACGATCCTGCTGATGGCTTCATCCACACCAATCTCATTTTGATCGGAACCCAAAGATATATATATATACATATATACATATGCACATACACATAAATACATACTGCTAATATAAATTAGAAGACTTCTATTATTTTGGTCCACAGCTAAGTTATCTAATTAAGATAACTTATAATCTAATA
Organism: Ammoglanis amapaensis; assembly: GCA_028566735.1. Taxonomy (NCBI): domain Eukaryota; kingdom Metazoa; phylum Chordata; class Actinopteri; order Siluriformes; family Trichomycteridae; genus Ammoglanis; species Ammoglanis amapaensis. The sequence continues at coordinate 2,872 of JAOUQU010276424.1, forward strand.
TCTAATTTAAATAACTTCAGATTTTTTTAATTTGTTTACATTTGCAGCTGTACACTACATTTACTTTTTATGCAGCTTTTCACCAAATCTATTTTCATAGAGCATCTGAATCTTTTTACATACATTTATTCTTTGTTTGTTTGTTTGTTTTGTTTGTTTTTATGGAGTGTGCGTAAGTGGTGCAGATGATACCTTATATTTAGTTGCCGAAATCAAAGTTTTTCAAAATTTGTCAAAAAAGATGTAATAATGCTTAAAATGTTCACCTTTAAAAATAGGACAGATCTTCCAGATCCCAGCAGCTCCTTCGCGGTTATACTGCCCCAATGCTAACTCCATGTAGAACAGGGGCATTCCTGCTATCACCATAAAAAACAGATAGGGTACGAGGAAGGCACCTAAAGATAAAGACATCAAACATTAAACTGTATTTTAATTATCACAAAAACTACAACAGCAATAACAAAACTGTTCATTATTATTATTGTTATTATCATTAATTGGGGAAGCTTTGACTTGGTGGTTAGATAACTGGGCTTGTGATAAGAAAGTTGTTTGATTGCCCTCACGCAACTCACCCAACACCAAACAGTTTCCCGGGCACTGTGGCTAGGGCTGTCCAGTGCGCTGGATTTGTGCGCTCACTACTAACGTCAACAGTGTCTTCACTGGTGTGTGGAAATGTGTGTTTCATTGAAAAGATCGAGTTAAAATGGTGATGAATGGTCAAAATGTGATGCGATGGCTTAGTGCTGGCTTATCATACTTGGCTAGAGAACAGAAGAGCCCCACTACCACCAAGTTTTCAGTATTAGGCCCCCTAAACAAGGCCCTTAACCCTTAATTGCTAAATAGCGGAACAGAATATTCAATTCTTACCCCCTCCGTTTTTGTAACATAGGTATGGGAACCTCCAGACGTTAGCAAGATCCACAGCAAAGCCGATGACAGACAAGAGAAAGTCGATTTTTTTGCCCCAGGTTTCACGTTCCTGTCCAGAGGGGTGAGTTTGTCCTGTTGGGCTGACAAGGGCAGAGGTGGTGAACTGGACACCATTTTGCTCCTTTACCAGGATCAACTCGACCTCTTTGGGGCCTGCAGAGCCGGACGGGTTGGAGGGAGCGATGACGGAGGACATGAGTGCAGCCGGGGCTCTGCCTCTGGGCATCAGGCTTCACTGAGGAGATAAATGATACATCTCAGAGACGACCAAAGTTCTCCAAAGTACAGATTGTAATTTCAGCTGCTCACAAGTCTCTACTGAAGTGATGCAGCGTTCCTCCAGGGTCACGGTACAACATGATCAACAAAAAAAGTGCAAGACAATAAGATACACAGTGCAGATCACGTTAAATAAATGATAAATCCAAAACTTTTAATCCTAAATTTTTAATTGAAATGTTTCTAATCTTAACAAGGAATTAAGGGGGACAAGAATGTGTTTGGGTTAGTATTTATCTACATGATATTGATTTAATCGTATGTGAGATAGAAAAATGTTCAGATATACAGTTAGAATTTTTTATAGCACTTTATATAAACAGAGTAACTATTATTTATCAATTACTTATTATGTGAAGGCAGGGAAGCCCAGCATCCAAAAGCATACACTCGTGCCCTGACAAATGTAGCAGAAGGGGCATGAAGGGACAGACGACTCGTGAGTCCGTCCCTCTTACCTGACTGTCGCCGTGCCATATTGAGCTTTAATTGGCTCCAGGTGGATGTGTTTCAGTTCTTCATGGTAACAATCTCGCTCCTCTGATCGGGCTTTCTACCAGCACAAGATGCCACCACTTTTTTTTCTCCAGGCAAGTTACCCCAGATGTAACGTTACAAGATTACACAATGATCGTGGGCTGCACCAGCTGGTTGGATGACATACTCATGTACTGACCTCCCTAATTTATTCTTGGTTACTTGGAGTCGGCAAACTAGAAGTTTATCTTTAGCTTTACTTTCAGTAACAAGATTATAAAAAACATACAAGCAGTACCAAATAGCATGTTCTAACATTATATATATATATATATATATATATATATATATATATATAATGTTTATTTGGCGCATTGTAACATGTATTGTGTAAGTGTGTTTAAACATTTGCTATTATTTACATTGATTATATTATATTTCCAAATCTCAGTTCTGTCGAGGAACATTTTGATATTCGATTCTGGATTCGATTGTTTCTTTTGCATCTACAGATTTAGAACTGATGTATTAATTCCTGTGTAAACAATGAATATTTGTCTATATCTGAATTTTCACATTTTGTATATCTGTATTTTCTAAATACAGAAGTCAGAAGTTTAAATGTATTTGTAATGTACAGGAACATCATGGAAATTAATATTAATTAATTTAAATGAAGTTTTGAATAACCTTTTTTTCAACACGTCCACAAACTACAGTTATTTAATCTAAATTGTTTTCATGTATGTTTTGCCTCTGTCTATATTTAATATTAATATTTCTTCACTTTTTACGATACAGCTGTTTTACTGATGGCAAAACAGCAATTTTGGTCAGTGGTCAGTGTTGTTGGCTTTGAAAGTCTCTTCCATTCGTATCCGAGCATCCTCGTGAATTTTAATATTGTAATTTGCTTTTTGGAATGAAAAATAGGCGTTTAAATAAAATGTTGAAATAAAGGAATTGGATAAAGATCTAAATTTTACAGTGTTGGAAAGCATTTTAGAATATTAAATACTGGTATTAAATTTACTATAATTAAAAAAAGGTAAAACTAAGATCCATTTGTTTGTCAGGAAAAGTAAAACTCTGAACCTAAATAATAAAATTAATTCAAAATAATTACTGATGTAAAGCTACATATAATAAGCCAGAAGAAAATTATCAAATATAATGTTAAAACAATAAATAACAATTTAAAAGAATTGAATGATCTTAATGAATAAAGTGAAGATAAACATTTTCAATACCATTTAGCAATTTTTTATAATAGTATATTAATACTTACAAACATTCGACGTTAAATAAAGGTTTTAATAATCCGTACAAGCAATAATTGGGTTTAAACCTGAAATATAAACATTACTATTCATATAGGAATAATTCTACTATATTTACATTTTTCTTTGATGGGAATAAAGCAAAATGATTTATTCATTCTTGCTTTGATTAGTGAAGATTTTCTCAATCTTTGTGAACTAATCACTCAGTATCACTAAACTAAGAGTATCGAAAAACTAAGAGAATGAAAGAGTTCTTACCTTCAGGACTTAGAATTTTTTAAAAGTTTACAATTTAAAATAATAATAATAATTCTGGAGGACCGAACTGCCCATCTCTGGAGATCTGAAGCTAAACTGAACAGAGCTGAAGATGTTGGATGTTGGTGAGTCAGTTGTTGGTAAATCAATGTTTGAGTGAAGAACCATCAGCAACATGAGAGACTAAAGAACCATCCAACAAACTCCTCCCACTTATCAACTACAAACCCCGCCCACTTTAATCCATTCATCTTCTCTTTACAGCTGTTCATCCTATTCACTCTTTCATCTGCTCATTTTCATCACTTATTATTATTTCATCTCTTAGTTCTCTTGTTTATAATTTTATTCCTTTTTCTTCTTTTTTACCCTGCTGGGCATTTATTCATTCATTCATTTCTTTTCTCCAACGATTTCTTTCAGCACGTTCACACTTTCATTTCATTTTTCTTATCACTTTGCTTCATTTGAATATTGTCTTATTTGTTTACTCTTATCTGTTTTGCCTCATTTTTACTCGTGTCACCCGTTTATTCTTCTGTTCACTAGTTCATCTAGAAGAAGAAGGATCTGGACCTTCTTTCTTTTACCCGATTCCAACTTTTTTTGGAAATTAATTAATACCATCAATTAATACCATCCATTCACTTCCTTGCTTCGCTTTTTTATGTTTATATGTTCAAAATATCATCTTAATCTTCCACAGATCAAAAATAATTACATATTTGCTTCCAGTGTCATTGTACATGTGTATAAGCTGCCAACCGCATGGTGCATGCATACTCACTGCTGACCCCTAGTGTGTGTTTCACTGCACAAACTGGGTTAAATGTGGAGGACAAAATCCCAACTGGGTAAAAGCACAGTGGTGAAAAATAATTCTAAAATTCATTTCTAAACAGAAAAGCTCTGGCATGAATGGGAAGGTCATTTGTAATAAATGTGTTTTTATGCCACCCATGTTATGCCTATAACCATCAGACGGGTGTGTTAAGTGCCTCATTTTTGATTGGGTTAATCCATTTATGTCCTGTCTTAAATTTGGACGAAACAATGAATTATCACATATCTAGGATTTGCAATTAAACACATCTGTAATGCCATGCGACATGAGGTTCCGGACTTCACAATCCCCCAAAACATGGACCATCATTACGTACAGAACATTTCCACAAAGCCTAAATCCATTGATCACTTTTTGTTGTTTAAAATAAATAAATAAATAAATACAATCCCTTGTTTGTTTCCCATTTTTTATTAAAGACTGGAATGACAAATCATTTCATGGCAGTCAAATCAAGACAAGAGGAAACTTCTTATAAAAAATGGAAATAAAAGCAAAAGCTAGAAAGAGTTGAAGCCATCAGAGAGACGGAGACGGTCTCCCATCTTAAGCTCTATGATCAGAAAATAATGGAAGTGATTGGACGACTTAGTGAAGCTTAACTTTGTTCTCAGTGAGGTATTCACAATGTTTCATATATTACAAACCGGCAGTGATCGAGTCCCTTCAAACAGAAAACAACAAAATGGTTCCACACTGATCTACGAATAGATCAGTATTATGGTTTAGTATTTCCCGTAAAGGTATTTGTTCCGTTACTAAAGGTGGAACGACATCAGTCCATGGTACGATAATCACACAACCATGCACCACAAATTTCAGCCTGTTCTACCAAAAAAGTCAAATTTAAACTGCCACTTTGGTAACATCTATGCTAGTTTTTATGGTCTTTTTCAAATACCGTATACAATAAAAATATACATTATATGTCCAAAAAAATGATGCGGACACCTTCATATTGCCGAGATCCCAAACTCAATTATAAACAGGTTTCATGACTCTGGTTTGGTGGGGGTTCTTGTGCTGAGCCATGAGGCCAACACCAATCAGCAATGTTGAAATATGACGAAATATGATTACAATTAGCCCACAAACAACTCTAAACAAAGTTTACGTGTCCTCATACTTTTGACCATACTGTGTATTTGCACCCCCCACCACAACCACCAGTTTGAACCCGTCTAGCAGCTAGTGATCTACACTGAGGCCTTGATTTACTAAAAACACTCGTTTCCGACGACTCGGGCGTGTTCATCCGATAAATGGAGCCAAAAATAAGAGATTCGTTTAGAACCAGCAAAAGAATTCATAATAAAATCAGTGATTTCAGCACAAATATTAAATATAAACACATTTTAAATGAAGCTACCAGCCCGATGGACAATTTGCAATGTAGATAACAGCTCGAATAGACAGATATTAAAAACTGAGAGCACTTGCAGTATCAGGGACTAACACGGGACCTGCCAGTCAACCAGACCCTGACTAGTACTCACTATATAGAAACAAGTGAGGACTGGCCACAACATTTTTCTTATAACCGACAAACAGGCCATGCCCACCACAATACCCGCTTACGGTCCCACTCGCTAGAACACCCACTCACAGTACCCGATACTACAAGAATGACAAAAATATAGAGTACCAACATAGTAATAACACGTCTATTACAAAATACAGTGTAAATACCGATTTGATCCTGCCAATAGTTACACATCATTTACCGTACATTAAAATACTCTTCATATTAAAATTCATTTGTTGTTTATTTTACTCCCTTAACCGATTCCAAAACCACAATCGTGTGCTTTTTCTAGTGTTCCCATCATTCACTTTACTAGACTACACATGCAAATTGTCACGTTCAAATCTTAGTAAATCAGGGCCTCAAGTTTACAAAATTGCTCCCTTTGGACAAGTCACATGCAAAATAAATCACGACACACAGAGTACGTCCCAAATGTCCCGAAACGGTTTCTCAAGATATCGACAGGTTTACTCTGGCAGTACAGCGAAAGACAACAGTACACTAATCAGCGGGTTAGGATGTAACGATTCTCTGCAAAAATGAGTTTCGGATTGTCTGGGTCACATGATCTGTTCTGAACGTGGTGGACCGTCGGTACACAAACGGTTCACACGTGAACGATTTTGTCAGGAACAGAAAAATGCAAGCGACGTGTCGAACGCCCGCTAGCTAACGTTCCGTCCCGTCATATGTACTCACACGGCACATCGAGGACAGACTAGCACGACGGATTGTCTGCATGTTCAATTCATTACACAGAAATTCGGATTTTTCGATCGATGAATTAAAGGAAATGATTTTAACAAGCATCGTAATAAAAAACCCGACTCATATTTGGGAATACAGCATGAATTAAGTCAGCTACAATCACATTTTCATGGCAGTGGAGATAAACAGCAATAATCAGCAGTAGGCACGTGCCGATAATCCATCCGAAAAACACGGTGGTGTATTGAACCTGCACCGTTCTTGACATAAAAATGTAACATTTAAAGGGCATGATGGGAAGGAAACGTCCTAGAAGCCTAGAGAACGTTCGATTTTATTCTTTATACCGGAGGTTCAGTAGAAGTTGAAGGTTTTTAAATGCAGTAATGATTCAGTGTAAACTGTGAAATGATGAAATCATATTTTACAGGATGTGAACATTTTTAAACGATCCTAGAAATGTTATCAGACTTAAGATAAAATGGCCATTTCATGCGGTACAAAAGCAAAAACTGAGGACAAGCATTTTACTTCTATTTGACTTGAATTACAATTTTATCTCATTGGTTATAAGGTTATGAAACACTAAGGTAGCGACATTTATTGCTTAGCAGTAAATCTAAAGAGTAAATCTTATCTAAAGAGCTTGGAACCAAAGATAAATAGAACATTTTTGTCGCAATAAATCATCGGAAAAGCAAAATGCCGATCGGGCCGATTTCCAGTCCTCAAACTCGTCAGATCTGGAACATCTTATAACAGTATGGTTGCTGGAAAACGAGATGATTAGGGCACTGCAGATCATCCAGAAATCCCTGCAGTCATGATGACATCAAACTGTGATTCTTTCTGATGTGAACGTGTATCGGCACATGCCTACTCAAAGAAACGAAAACTGATTCAACTGGAGATTCTCATTCAGACTAACAAAGCCCTGAGCTTTAAAATTGAGTTTTAGCAAATAAAAAACAAACAAAAAAAACATTCTAGCTTAGAAAAACTTCCACCAGCATAGAACTCGAGTCATTTCAGATTCGATCGGATTATCCAGCACCTCAGATCTGAAGTGGATCAGATATTAATCACCGGTGTTGTCCGATCGGCGAGTCTAAATTAGTGCTAATACTGCAGCAAGCATCGATCCCATGCAAAAGAAAAGCAAGATCAAATCTACATTTTTTTTTTTTTTTTTTACAAATCTGACATTTCTTCATTTCGTATTTCAAATTCAGCGTTCTGAGTGCAAGAACTGAACAAGTGCTCGATAAAATTTCCCAACAAGACTTACTTGTATCATTTGGCTCTTTAAAATGCGGTCCCTTTCGCTCACAAAAAAAAGCAGATTAAAACTTGTAATAGTAGCAAAAAAAGAAAAGAAAGCATGTGGGAGTTTTACTTACTCTAACAGTCTTTAATATCAACATTCAAATTTTACAAATCAGCTTTTATAAACTTTTCATTCTGCTCATGTAAAGGTCGAGACTATTCGTGTTCACCTCTCCTAGTTCAAGCCAATGGCAGGTTCTTGTTTAACAGTTAAAATGAAGGCCATGAAGCAAAAAAGGTTCTGGCTTCGATCCCCAGGCAGGGCTGTCCAGGTCTATTCTGTTTTGGAATTCAAGTTCAAACACCAGACCAAAAACATGCAGCCAAGATAATTGGACACACTAAATAACCATACACAAGAATGTATGTGTGCGTGCGAGTGTGTGTGCGCGTGCACTTTTGAACCCAGTCCGGGATTTCAGTGTGTTGTGAGCAGATTAAAAAGCTGAGATAAACTCCAGCACCCTTGGGACCCTAATTGAACCATAAGTGGTTGCTAAAATATGTGTGTGTGTGTGTGACGTCATTCTAAATTGCAGTGACGCAACACTGATGATTGGCCCAACATCGGACCGTTATCTGTAAGAGCCACGGGCAAGTTCCAAGGGTTCAAATCCCCAGAGACTCACAAATATGACAGTCACATAGTGAACTGAATGAATTGTCGTACCAGGAGAGGCTTTGCCAAAACAAATATGTTTATATCCACGGGAAATGAAGAGAACTGAGTAATAAATGAGTTTTAAACTATAGATTCTAAGTCATGAATAAAGCAAGTGTCAGAATGTTCTGTTCTTTCCTGTAAAGTTTTACTCGATTCTATGGTAAAAAAAAAAAAGTTACCATTTAAACCCGATATCAGATCAGACATCAACACTCAGCTGTGTCAGATATTAAAACTTTGATAAATAAAACTCCCATTAAGCAAACAAAAAACACGCAAAAGAACCCTAAAAATGTAGAAATGTGAGGAGTAAACGTTGCGTTTTCACACACTGGCTCGTCCATCCTCCTGAACTGGAGAACGACTGGAGCTTAGTTGAGCTTCTTCTGTTGCTCTCTGGGAGAGAAGTCGGGGCAGAAGCCGTTTGAGACGCGGGACGACAGGAAGTTGCTGAAGAAGCCGGTGTTCTCAGCGTACAGGAACTCTTCAGCGAAATCCGGCTGCTGCTCGGCAAAACTCCTGAACATTTCTGCCAACAGGGGGCGGGGAAGAGAGATTTAGATAAAGCCTAAACTAGTAGACGATGCCTAACTTCAGGCTCCTTCACACTGAGGAAATTAAGGAATTGAAACACCAGAATGAGGATTACAGAGGGACCGTTTAATAACCGAATAGCACCATTTTTATCTAGTTAATTTAATTACATAAAATACCTGCAACAAAAAAACGATTAAATTAAACAAGTAATTACATTTACAGCTAAATCGTAATGTAATTGTTTATTTTTCAGTTAGCGATGCTTCTAAAATGTATTAATTAAAAATGTATTTCCGTGCTCTTTAAGCAGTTTCAAATCAGACTTCAGTAAATAAATAATTAAAAGTACATATGTTAAAATTAAAACATACATTTGTTTACATCCAATTTTAGGGGCCACTAAAGTTATACAGGCAGACCGATAAACACGTAGGTTTTTGGAGTGGTCGTTATACCACAATACAAACACGAATTATTAAAAAATATGTGTATTTAAGCATTAAATAAATGACCGCTACAGAACAAACAGGCCCCAACGGACTATAATAGTCGGCCAAATAGCTAATGCCTGGTTAATAATGCTTGAATACCGTTTTATTAACTGTGCGTGATTGTAACGATGAAACACGTTGCCCGTTACGACTTTTATTCATCTTAACAATTTAAACACCCTTTTATTTCTAAGGAAAGTAAAAACAAAGACAAAAGTAGCTTCAGCAACCTCTGCTGTTTCGATATGTAGCGAGCCTTGAATCAGATATGAATTCTTACCGATTCTTTGTGAATCGTTACATCTGTAATGTAAGGTCAATAGTTATAGCGAGACTATGTGCAGTATGTGATGGGCTACAGAAAACGCCCATAAAGAATTCCTAAACAATAATAACAAAAGTAAAGTTTCGCACCGAAGGTCACTTTGCCACCGTTTGCCGTGTCGATGGCTCGGAAAAGGCGAGACACCTTGAGCTCAGTCACTCCGAGAGCGGTGTGGAGAATAATCTCCAACTCCCTTTCAGTTATCCCTCGGTGCTGCTCCATTTGGAACATCTGAGGAGAGAACCGTTACAGAATAGATCAGGAAACAGATAGTGACAAACTATATTTTCATCTCTATTTCATAACGTGTAAAAATTCTATAATAATTTATTTTTAATGCCTGAAAACAACAATGTAAACGTGATGTTATTTAGAAAGACTCGTTGTTTAAAAATTATTATACGAACCGTAAAGGCGAGGTTGATGGTTTCTAGTGTTTTGGCTGGTCTGCATACTACAGAGAAGGCGATAACAAACTCACGGACGTCGATCATTCCTGCGTCATGCTGTTGAGAAGAGAACAACTGTTTTAAGCTTTTATACCTTTTAAGTCCTTAAGACCTAAACCAGGGGTGTCAAACCGATCCTCAAAGGGCCAGTGTGGCTGCAGGTTTTTATTCTAACCAGATCAGAACACACCTGATTTCACTAGTTTAATTAGCTGGTCTCAGTTAACCAGCTGATCATGTGACCTCCTG
>JAOUQU010276531.1:0-13229 GCA_028566735.1 Ammoglanis amapaensis
AATTGCCGAAATACTCTGGGATCGGTAACGATCCACAGAGTGACCCAGGGTCGATTTCGACTGGAGGGTAAAAATCAAATCAATCAATCAGTCAATCAATATATATATACACATACACTTCCCACCTGGGATGGTCTTTTTTCTGGAGTTGTATGTTAACTCCGGGTGTGCTGGTTTCCTCCCACAGTCCAAAAACATGCAGTGTTGCAGGGTTAATTGTAAACTAAACACTAAACTGTCCATGACTGTTTGATGTAACCTTGCGAGTTAATGAATCTTCTGTAATTAGTAACCATTTCATGTCATGAATGTAACCATTGTAACATTAAATCCTAATGAACCAAAAACAAACATTTGTCCTTAAAACCTCATGGGATTTCGATTTGTGTTGCAGCTTGCAAACATGTTTGATAGTTTTAATGTGACAGCTTGAGTGCTTTTAATTCTTCAGGTTCAGCCTTGGCCCCACTTCACATTCATGCCATGCAGCAAAGCACTCGAATAACCGGACAGATGCGAGACGGTTACATATATAGGCTTATATTCAATTTCAATCCTGTTCTGGTCTAAAGATGCTACACTAGAGGACAGATGTCATGGGACAAACTCTAACCAGGCCAGATGAGCTTGGTGTAGCATATTTGATCTGGTCGGATCAATACTTTTTCTTTTCTTTTCCCGGGCATGCAACTCTGAAGAAATGATGAGGGGAAATTAGTGCAAATAACTGCAAGCTCTCAGGCATAGACAGGAAAGTCATGCTGTGTTATTTCACTTGCCAGGAAGTCATAGTAATTTAAATGCTACTGGATATTGGCTGGGGAACAAATCCACAGAAGGGAAACATCAACAATCACACTACAAAGGAGTAAGCTAACTTAACAAGCCTTAAATGGTCTTAATATTTCACAGTTCTTGTTTCCAAATGTTTCTGCCAAATACCATCCCATAGATTGCATTTTATACAATAATTTTAAGGATCCCGCTGTCAGCAATACACAATTCTGCTGAATTTGTAGTCTGAGCCTAAAATTAACATTTCAGGTCCTATCACATGATAATTTTACTGCTGAAGGAAAACGAGGTCAATATAATCAAGACAATAAAGTCTGATATTGATCATACCATAATCATCTCGAGGTTTTATCTTATATATCCCATTAAAACCCTGATTTCAAATTGTCCAGTTCAAACATCAGTGGTGTTTTCCATGTATGTAATTTCTGGGTGTTTCTCTAACACGTCAATCAAACAGCAAGACGGCCCATCAAACGGTTAGTGTAATTAGTTTGTTTAATGAGATGTTAACATCATGGTTTAAACATTTGGTCACATTACTGGCAGAAAATTACATAAAATTACATCGACTCACAAAGTTAAATCGAACAAACGGCCAATTTAGAATCTCCAGTTTATCTCACATGCAAACTTTCGACTGTGTGAGAAGAAAAACATGCAAACCCCAAAACAGAAAGGATTCAGAACACCCGATCAAACCTAGGACCTTCTTTGTGTGAAAGGACAAGGACTTCACTGCAACTGCAACTTATTACATCACTGTTAAATGTGTGGTAACTATATATGACATTACTTTTTATTGTAAGCTGAAATAAGTACAGTGCTAATACATAGTAAATAATTATTAATTAGAAAGTCGTTTGTGCAGTACTGTTAGGTTTCAAGGTCCCAAGCTTCTGAATAGGACATATGGTAGTCTACATACAGACTGGATCAGAAATGCTTTAGAGCCAGCAATGTATTGGCCTGTCCAGCGACTCGAGACAGACTGCCCACCATATCTTAATAAGGTACACATTAATATGCATTATCCTTGATGTTTTTATATTGCTGGCATTTGCATAAGCATTTCTAAATATGCATTTTATGTTCAATATTGTATTCAAGAAAGCAAGCTCGGACTAGTTCATGTGTACTAGTCAAAGCTTTTATTATCAGCTTCTTCAGGACTCAAATGCATTTCTGTATCTAAGCCTGCTCCGGTTTCGGCTCCGTGCGAAGATTGATTCTATGCAGTGGTCGTAACAGGACCTGTGTCCGATTGTGGTGTGTTGAGTCTTGTCTTCCTGTCGGGATGAATGATTGATAAAGGCAGTGTAACAGAACAGAGGCGACTCACCTGACTCATTGATTCACAGCTCAGATTTCCTTCCACCAGAGACACCAGTATCTACATTAGACACTGTAGCCACAGCAACGAACACAGTTCTGTCACCACACAGTGCTTTAAAACCGCTATATCGATACAATGATTTGGCGAAATCCAGTTGCTTTTGATAGAAATTGCAGAAGGTGCATAAATCCGTATATACTTACTTTATTAGAATGTAAGCTGGAACACAGCTATTGTTGCTTGTAAGCTAACACTTTTCTGTAAGCTTATGCAAAGTTGCATCTCTAACATTATGGGTACCTTTTAAAAAATGTTGTGCACCTTTTTGATGATACAACAGCCCTGCTATTCTAAAACATTGAGTATTGTGACACCTTTCTATTAAAACCATCACTTTTTCAGCATTTTGAGCTACAATAGCTTGTCAGATTGGACTATAAGACCAGCCTTTGCTCTCTGTGTGCCTTAGTAAACATGATTAACAATGTTCCTTCCTTGGACCAATGTTGAGAGTACCTCAACACTTCAGTTTAGGTTTCTAACATCACAATTTGACCCCAAATTAGCTAGTTTTGCCCCATGGACTTTGAGGACAATGTTAAGAAAAGCGTCATTTATGCCCCAAAATCTCACTATGTGAGAACATTTATTTGTGTTATTCCTGCTCCATTTTTGGACGATTAACTACACATAGGAAGCAGGATATTTATTCATATGCTGCATTTCCCTCTGTACATTCCTGAAGGGTGTGTCCCATTTGCACCATCCTGAATCAATTGACTGACCGCATTGTAAGTGAAATTGTATGAATCGTGTATGAATGGGTAAACATAAAGTATATGTGTATATGTTCTGTCTTTTTAAATGTCATTTAACCTGTAAAACTGTATGAACAGCCTCATTAACTGTTACTTAAATGTCCTTTAAATAGAGACCTCTAATGTAAGTTCCATATTAGATTTTAGTGTTTGTCTCCATAAGCAACGGCTTCTCAGAAAACACTTTGAATAATGTAGGGTTCACAGGTCTTTAGCCACCGATCTCCTTGAAATCCGACAACCAGTCCTGAGTCCTGATTGGTCTGTGCAGTGCATTGTATTAATAATGCACTACAGTGAGCCTACCTTTCTGATTCATTCAGTTTTACAGGTGTACAGAAGTGACAGCTCAGTCTCAGTTCTCCAGTACAGTAGGGATTCTGGAACGTCTCACTGGTAAGATTGTATGATTTGGATATGTTACATAGATTTTCAAATGTTTTATGTTTATAAAAAAAAGATTAATGTTGGCAGATAACATCAATGTATGTATAAGTTCCTTGAAGTATTTGTTATTGCTCTGTACATAAATGAATAACATTTCATTTTATGATCTTTATATTCTTCCTTCTATTGGTTAATTTGAGGCTTTGCAGGAATATATAAAAATATAATAAAAAAATCATAAGCAGTAGACAATATACATTGCTATCAAGACATTGGTTGAAAGTTGTTGTATGTAGTCTTTCTTCCAATTATACAATTTAATACAATTTAATACAAATAAATAATTATGTCCCTATGTTTAATTGTGAATTATCGACTGGATTGTTGTCCCATTCATTTTGTAGGGCATTCAAAACCAACTAGAACTGCATAGATGGAACTGATGGGATCCACCCAGTTGGCGACGTACACTCGGCCCAGAGGCAGCAACTTCCTTCCGGCCATCTCAACAACTGCATCCAGTTACAGAGGCCTCCAGCCAGGCTTTAACACCAACCAGGGTGCCAACATGCCCTGGAGGACTAACACATACTTCCGAACTGGTAGTGCTATCCCATCTATTAGCCCAGCAATACTCAGAGACAAAACCGTTCTCTTCCCATCCAATCGATTGTCTTTGATCACACGCTTCACCCCCGACGACTGGTACAAATCCAATCAGAACAATTACCGTGAGTCCGAATCATCCAGGAACAGTGCGGAGAGGCTTAGGAGGGACACCATCCGATTGATCCAGGACAGAGAACAGCTGACACGCAAGACACAGGAGAACACTAGCAGGAATCTAGGAGAACGACTTACTGACATCACGTTCTGGAAGTCAGAGCTGAGCCACGAGATTGACAACATGGTGACAGAGATAGTGGCCCTCACTGAGGTGAAGAGGAGACTAGAGCGAGCCCTCGCTGAGACAGAGGGGCCGTTACAGGTATGTGCATAAGTGCATAAGTTACATAGTCCAAGGAACAATAATCTCACTGTCAATTATAACCAAATGATTAGAGGGCAATTGGCCAGGGAAGCAATGATACTGTCTACAGTTAAGCAAGCTTTACAATCCTCTTGAACTAAACACTGTGTTGAAAAAGGAAAACTTACATTATTTTTTATTATACCCTGTGTTAACTGGTGTAAAGCTGGTTTGGCTGGCAACATGCCCAACCACCTAAAGGTTTCAAAGACCTTTCGGTGTTGGTTTAAATTTATATTACCTTTTGAAATTGTAATCTATTATTAAGGAATAGCTATAGTTTCTGTCTGAAAACATCTTTAGTGAAGTCTTAGTAGGTCTACCCTCATGGACCCTTAACCTATGATTTCTTGATGCCCGAATTGCGTATTGAGATATTTTGATCGACAATGGTGTAGCATTAGATGCTTCAGACTCACATGAATTTCTCATTTTGTGTCATTAAGCAGGCAGTCATTAGAACCCTCTATATTTAAGCAGCTCAGTAAGTAGGGAAACGGTTTTGAAGGAAACAGTAGTGTTTTAATGGTACAAGTAGATGCAGATCATTTAAATGCATCTGATCTTCCGGCACTGTCGTGTTTACATCATTTAAAGAAGAATATGTTCATATAGGATTGCATAGGCTATTGTTGTTTCTTGGAATTATATTTGATTTGTCAGTTCTTGTCTTGATATTCCCAGGGGGTCATTTGAAGTCATTAAGATTCTGTTACTAAGCAAACATGAAACTAGATGACATGGGTCATTCTCCAGCCTTGTCATGTCAGAGCGATCTGGCTAAAGATTAGCAAGTCTGGGCTGGTGAAGCAGGATCAGCTTTCACAGTTGATTTGGGACGCTTCTTTTTTGTGAAACCTATTCAGATACATTTAATAAAAATTCATTTAGGAGAGTCGTCTAATACTGGAGGTGATGTTGTGCTTTCCTTTATTTGGTTATATAGTGACTCTAATTCAGGCCTCCATCAATATACAATTTGCTTACCAGTGGCATCACTGACTTACTTTTGCAGGTTTCTCAAGAATGTCTGTTCCACCGAGAGAAGAGGATTGCAATCGATCTGGTTCATGATGATGTTGAAAAGGACCTGCTCAAGGTAATCAACAAACCTTAAACATTAGAATAGCTAATAATGCAGAATATTACCTTAAATGAATTTTTTTTTTATTGGATGGCACATTATAGTTGCTGGTTGAATTATGTGGGTCAATATAAACGTGTAGCTAGTTGATCTAGATGTTTCTTTCAAACTTATGATCGTCTGCACCTTGAGGAGAGCACATTCACTAATGCTTACCACTTTTATTTGATGACTTTAAACCCTTGTTTGCGATCAATTCTATTTAAAACAGTTCATCACACGTATATAGACATGTAGACCTTCTCTTTTGTAGGAGGTAGACACGATAAAATCATGCCAGGACAGAATGAGGAGATGTTTGGATAAAGCCAATGCACAGCTCTCGTGAGTCGAAGCTAATAATGTTACCACATTTAAACCAGAAGTTATGACCAAATAGCCAGACAATAGAAAAGGTAAAAAGTTTACACTTGTTTTTTTTTCATTAGTTTAAATCGAGCGGCACAGCATGAACTGGAGAGAGATCAGAGCGATAAGCTTGTGGCACAGAAAATCGACGATCGATGTCATCAGCTGCGTAATACGTCCAACGGAATAAGCTTCTACAAAGGCATTGAACGACTCGACCCTTCGTGAGATTTTATTTAATCAAATCCATCCATCCATTCATCCATCCATTTATACAGGAATTGTTTACAAAAAAGAAATAAAATACTTTCTTTGAAGAAAAATCCAATTAAATGACTAAACATGCCTCCTAATTCTTCTTTAGTTCAATTTTGTAGGTACATCTATTGACAAATCCTCTACAAAATTTACATTGCAGCACCATGAAACGATCTTATGCCATTTGGATTGTCTTTTTACATTGTAGGTACTGAATTCTGAAGACATACAAACTAGATAGGAACACTTGTGAAGTTATGTAGTAAACGACAATGTTAAATAAACCAGAATATATTTTAAGTTTTATATTAACCACTTTTTAGCTTTGAAAACAGCTTTGCACATCATACTTGGATTTGCAATTTCATGAGGTAGCCACCTTCCAACAGGAGTCTTTAAGGAGATCCCAGAAGTAGTGAGCACTTGTTGACTGCTTTGCCTTCATTATATGATCCGACTTATCTTAAATCATCTGAATTAAGTTTAGGTAAGGGAGTTCTTAAGATCAAAGCATCTGATCTGACACAACACTGACTTTCTTGGTCTCTTACATAGCCTGGAGGTGTGTATAATGTAAAAGAAATGGTGTAAATGGTGCACAGTATGTATTGTGGGTACCCATTCTGCACTTAGCCAGAGCTGTTAGACCTCTCTCCCACAGCATCCACACAAACTGAACAAATTATTTCAAAAGCACACAAAAATACTAACAAAAGCAACATGTATGTATTTGCTGTTGGCCAAATTACAGCACAATTAATTTTTATACTCTGCTGTATATGAGACCAGACTGAGCCTGCCGGACTCCTGGACAAGGTTCACAGATGACAACATCCTGCACTCTCAAAGCCAACGTGCCACATCCCACAGACTCCGTGATGAGATTGAGCTTCTCCTTGACACCACTTCCAATGAGATGTGGAACCAATTCAACAGCGTTAATGTTGCCTTTACCAATCGTGTCTCCGAAATAGTCGAAGCCAAAAACAGCCTGCAGGCTCATTTAGCCAAGGTAAGTTAAAGCAAATGCATGCTTTAAAGTTAAATCAAAAGATTTTCAGTTATGGTAATCGTTAATATTGGTATAACTCTGGAATTCATTCAGCTTTTTCCACATCTTATCTTGGTTTAATGTTGATTTACTGTGCTATGCACTCTGATTGCACCTAATCATCCAAGTTCCTCAGCTCTCAGAATTTCAGTGTCATGACCCTACAAAAAAACAGTCAATTTCATAACTTAAGCACGAACCATTATTAAGCTAAACATTTGCTAAAAAAACAGTTCTAGAGTCAACATTCCATAATACAGATGTGATAGCCTTATTTACAAATAAACTTTGCAAGGTCAGCATTGTTATATTAAAGTGTAACTGAGGGTCTAGATGATTCATTGTCATTCCTCATCAGATGCCAAAAAAAATCAATTAACCTGATGAAACATGGTTGTATTGCTGGTAATGTAGAAAATGTAGCATAAAGTTCAAAGCAGACCACCTGAAACTAGGTGGAAACGTCATAGCTTAGATGTCTTGGAAAAAAACACATATAACAATAGAGTATACATTATATATAATATACAGCTAAAAACTTGTTTCAGACCATTCAGGAGATCCACCAGACAGAGATGGTCATAGATGCCCTGAAGAAGGCAATTTGGGATAAGGAGAGCCCTCTGAAAGTAGCACAGACCCGTCTGGAGGAGAGAACCCATAGACCTAATGTGGAACTTTGCAGAGATAATCCATATTACAGGTGAAGTTTTTCAAAACCAGTAAGTGCCACAGTATGGTTTAGATACACCCACTGCAACAGGGGTATTAATACTGATCAAGTGACAATGTCTGGATTCATTGGGATGCACTCCCCACGGGAATGTAGCCAATTATATCTGTAAAGATGCCCAATAAACTACAATAAAGATTTCTTGCTAAAGTCAAAAACAAAGGCAACACTAGAGCTTACCATGAATGTGAATTTGTTTAAAGTTAATCTAAGAACAGCAAATATATATATGAATGCAGATAACCCTATACACTTACAAGTCAACATAGGCTTTATCAATAGATTGTAAAAAAATTACCAAGTTGTTTTGTTTTTTATAATATACATACAAATCTAAGCAGAATCTTGCATATTTTCGATAAGAGACCAAATAAAACATGGTAATCTGATGAGGGCTGCATAATCCTGAACCGTAATCTCTCTTTTTATTAGGTTAGTGACTGAGGTGAGAGAGATCGAGAACACGATTCATACACTAAAGGAGCGTTTAATGGAGGCTGAAAGCACTCAGCAGAACCTGGTGAAGACCAAAGTGGCTCTGGAGAATGACATATCGATTAAAGCCAACTCTCTATTCCTGGACCAGGAAAAATGTCTAAGCATGAGGAAAAGTTTCCCCAGCGCTCCACGTCTGGTTGGGTATACATAAGAGTCTGACCTGTGTTACAGTATATTAGTCCAAATGTTCATTCAATAGGATTTTAGATAGTTTTGAAAACATTTATGTATCAGATTTACTTATCGGCAAAAACAATGGCGTTGTTTACTGTGTGTACTATTGTTGATTCATATACCAATCTACTAATCAGATTACATTAATATTACATTAATCTCAGATTACATGATCAATGTATCAATCTTTCCCAAATGAATTGTCAATTAGAAGTTATTCTACAGAATATATCACTGTTTTCTATTTACAGTACAACACCTCAATGGGCTAGTTTGTTAAGATTTTATTTATTTAGCATGTTTCTCGTGTGCTTTTTATTTCATGTTTATGTCTATAAAATATCCAAAATAAATCCAAAATGAACTAAATGCTGTGTAATATTAAAACACATTATTAAGACTTATTGAGACTTGAGTGAAAACTGTAAAATCTTCCACACATGATTTTGTTTATCACTTTATTATTATTTATTAAGCATGTTAACATGTTTTAAACCCTATAGGTCATGTCCATGACAGGAAATGGTCATTTATCACACATGTTTCAAACTACTAAAGTTACATCAAACACCATCATGGACCATTTGATCTCACTAAATGGCTTTACCTGTGTGTTTTTGGACTGTGGGAGGAAACTGGAGTACTCAGAGTACACATGTATAACATGCAAAGTCCCTGGGCTGACCCGGGAAGTGAACTTTAAGCCCTGCAACTGTGCTGTATTGTACATTCTGACACTCCAATTAGAAGCATTAACTTCGCCAGCGATCTGAACCTTGGCTGCCTATGACCATGTCACCAGTTTACCACTGTTCCTCCCTTTCATCATTTTTGGTAGAAACTGACCACTGCAGACTGAAAATCGTAGTTTTGAAGATGCTTGGCCCTTGCTTGAAGATGCTTCCCTTTAAACTTTACATTTGATTGGTCCTGGAATATTTTCAGCACTGGAATTGACACTAGTATGGGTTTAAAAAACACTAATACTAGTGTGTGTTGTTCTGGTTTGAGTTCTTTATGGGTAGCAGCATTGTTGGTATTGCATTTTAAAATCCTAACAACACAGTTGCTGCACCTGCTACTGCAGCTACGATAAAATGGTAATTATTGTAGATCACACAGACGTCTATTCGTTTGTTTCAAGAAAAACTGTAGATGCATGCAAGAAATTTTTTGTCTAAATGACTTATTGTTATTTGTTTTACTGCTTGGGAGGAGGGGGCGATTACCCACTCCAGCGATCAAAGACTCTAGAAAAAGCAATCTTCTCTGATAGTTCTTCTTTTGTTCATATTCTTCAATCCGGCATCTTCCTTTATACGATCTCTTCATCCCACAGCACATTCCAGACCTTCTGATATCACTCATGGTGCATCGAATGACCCTTCCATTCTTTCACCACTTCATAATCAGACATGCCCAGAGATCCGTAGTAAGCCCCCTGTCTTCCCTCCAAATTCTGAAGCGATCACCAGTCTTTGGTTTACGTGGAGATTCACTTGTCTTGCTGTCACCCCACTAAAATATATTAAGCCATGGACACAAATAGTCAGCCTTCAACCTTTGCTCTCGACCCCAAAACTTTCTGGAATCCATAATGCAGGTTTCGCATAGCCATGCTTTATTTATAACCAAGCTTTGACCGTCGCTCATATCACAGAGACCCGCTTCAGAATGTGGTTTAGGGTTGGATCCCGGCAGAATTTTGGAACTTTATATTGTTTTTTTAAAATAGTTTAATTTTGAAAGTACAGCATCATTTTCTCTAAATATTTTTTAAACATTTATCTTATTGCTGTTCAACTCTGTTCACAAAAGTATCTGGTTGAATCTAATTTTAGTCACATCGCCACCCAGGAGTTTACGTTTGCCTTGACTATGTCTATAATAATGATAAGATTCAGGTTCTTTAAGTTCACAGTTCTGAACTTATCACCACCAGTTTCATTGATAAAACAGGAATTCAGGAAAAGTTTAATAAGAATGTTTGACTTTCAGATTTTTTGAAATGCAATAAATGACATGCATTTCATTACATGTACACTATTACATAACTTACATACATAATTTACATGCATAAAGAGAGGATAACTATATAAACTGAATTCCAATTAAGATGGAAAATGAAACCAAAAAACAAAAACAAAAACATTTCCAATTGCCAAGTATGGGTTAAAATTCAATAAATGAAATAAATGTCTCATGCACAGTTGAAATTTAGTTTACACCTTTAAATTGGGGATGAGAAAATGTGATGGAAACGCTGCACATGAAGTGCAAGGCTGAGACCAATAATAAATAAATGACTGTTATGTATGACAATTATAATTTTATTGCATTACATTAGAAAACAAAAGTTTTCTAATTTATAATATAAACATGCACAGGCATGAAAGACACTAAAATTGTACAATGAACCATTTTTTAATTTCAGAAAAAAAGCCAGTAAGCACAGTTCTCTGCTAAACCTACAAATAAAATGTATCATCTACAACACAAAGCAAAATTCATAAATCAACATTGTTGTACCTTTGGAATGTTTTGCAGACATCACTTACTGAATGACTTAATGAATACACAAAGCCCTAAAATTGGATTTTAGTTTGTTCATACACTACATGTACCAATTTATAGGAAATATTCCTGGTATTTGTGTGGGAAATCTTTCCAGAATTGCAGAACAATGAGCCTGGGGTCTGGCAGAGATGCTGGCGGAGAATCACGGGGCATGAGGTTCAGTGTGTCGGAGTGATGACCACTTGCCAATCCCAAAGATTTGTCTAAATCAATTGACTTTTCATTTGACTTAACAGCCCAGTCAGACAGAGAAACTTAACCCGACTTCCGTTCCTGTTGGTCTGTTTTGCTGAATCACAGTCTTGAATTATTTGGTGATTTTAGTACTGACGTTCTGCATTTATTTTAGGTTATACTCAAGGGAAGTTGCAGGAAGTATGACACATCCCTGGGAAATGTTAACCACATTTAAGGATTCAATCATCTGTCAAAGTAGCCAAATATCATGGGTTATATGAGTTATTACAATGGAAAAATTGTATTTCATTGACATAAACATGTCTGTAACATTTACATTTTCAGCAATTAGCAAAGTGACTTATAATTATGACAGCATGATTTTCTTAAGCAACTGTGGGTTCAGAGCCTTGCCCAGGGGCCCAATAGTGGCAAACTGTCAGAAGTGGGGATTGAACCAGAAAGCACGACAAAATTTAGCATACTGAGCTCTGTGTTTTCAAACTGTATAGTGTATATTTATTTTGTATATCTGTATTGTAATATACTGATGATAGTTCCTCCTAACACAAAAATACATACAACAGATGGCATTATGGGGAATATAGTTGAAGCATGCCGTTGATTAAACAGCACAAGTGTGCCATCTTTCAAATCATTTGTTAAAATGACTTGGGACGTTGTACAATAAATGGCAAAGATGGTTGGACGGTCGAACGACTTTTTAGTGCAATGTTTTCCATTCACCACCTACAGTCCATAAAATTACTGAACGATGGATGGAATCTCTGTGGATTCTCAGTCCATAAAGCAATGCTGAAAAACAAAACAAAAGCCTCCTGGACCGGCATTAGTGTGTCTAGATTAAGAACCCAAATTACCTGATATACAGTGAAAACATGCTCAGTGGTCTTATCATGTTTACAGGGCTGAATTGATTACTCCTTATCTTTATAAATCCTTATAACGACCATACCTATATGTGTCTGTGTATGCATGTGATGCAGGCTTTCAGAAGAACTGACAATTTTTCTATTATAAATAGAGAGCTTTAAACGTGATGAGTGTTGGGTTGCTGTAGCTCTGGAGCTTCTGTTTACTCTGTGTGTGTAATGAATATTTGCTGACAGGTAAAAACGAGCACACAGACCCACCACAAACAATGTTAATACAGCACAAACAAATGACCAAGGGTTACATTAGAGGGGGGATAGGGGCTCTTTAGATGCTCTGAGTTTGGTTTATCAGGACACATGAAGTGTGGAAAACTAACTTCAGAGTGTTTTGTGAAACCTAAGACCATAAATACAGACTCATACTCCTCATAATAGCACAGCTGGCACTATTGGATACGAGGAGGGTATATCTACCATCTACCCAAATGTCTCCTGACATTTACAAATGTGTATGGGGAGTCGACCATTGATCTAATAGCTTTTGCACTTCTGTACAGACTTCTATCATAAGATAATTCTTTATTAGTCCCACGGTGTGGAATTTACAGTTAACCAGGTTCCTTAGATGGTGTTTATCCCGTTCTGTTTTAGTCTAGTCTTTCACAGCCAGCAGACTAATTTTTGCCAGTTGTGTCTGCTTGGGGCCACACATCTGATTGGTAGCAGAGCTATGATTTGATTTTGAGAAGTGGGATATACTGGGCACTATATATATATATATATATTTTAGTGGTGGGACTCGATTAAAAATTTTAATCGAGTTAATTACAGGGTCTGTAACAAAAAACATTTTATTTTTATTTTTACAGTTCTGTACAAGAAATGGTGCTGTGATTATTGTCTAATTTGCTGTTTACATTTATTTATTTGTTTTTCAAATAAGTGAAACAATCAGGAGTTCCTGAAGTACTTGAAATCTGAATAACTATAATAGCACCAACACATCT
>JAOUQU010276640.1:0-13229 GCA_028566735.1 Ammoglanis amapaensis
TCACACACAAGATCCCTGTAGAGATACAGGGTTGGGGAAAGACCTGGCAACCTACCCCGTAAAAATGTAATTGCCGAAATACTCTGGGGATCAGTAGCGGTCCACAGAGTAACCCAGGGTCGAAGTCGACTGAAGGGTAAAATAGATAGAGATTCTAGTATTAAAAAGCACTCTTTTGATAAGATGCAGTGTTCTTGGGCCTGGTATTACAATCAATCTAAATACTGGGTAAGGTCAAGATTATTATATAATACTAAAGATTTGGCAGCACTTGATTATCTTTGTCCCAGACTATTAATAATGATATTGGGAACAGCCGTGGTTTGGTGATTAGAGAACGGGGCTTGCGATCAGATGCCGGTTTGTGCCCTTGAACAAGGCACCTAACCCCTAAGTGGTCCCGGGGTTCTGTGACTAGGGCTGCCGACCACAATGAGCACATATGCTTACTGCATCCTAATGTGCGTTTCACTGCACAGATTGAGTTCAATGCTCAGGATTTATTAAAATGTGTGTAAAAATCACAGTTGTGTAAATATCATTCAAAAAGAAGCACGTGCTTTTCAGGTATGTGCGCCTAAACATCAAACATGTGAAAACGAGTTATTTAGCAAATGTATTTATAAATACAGAATAATTAAAAAGACCTAACTTCAAACCTCCCACTGAGGACGACATCTTCCATTATAAATACTGAAACGATGTGACCTAACAGCAACTTTGCTTTGAAGACGGTCCCATTGGCATTTCTCTTACAAGTGTATGTCAATATTTGACTTCAGCTGCACCTAAAAGGCCTAAAAGTTCCTGACCCAAAAGAGTAAATGTTAAAAGTTCAGAGGGTTTCTTGCTGCCTGGATCATTAGTCGTTTAATTGTTGGCTTTGTCAGTTAAAAAAGATCGTAACCTACAGTGTTATGAAGAGATTGTTTCAGATGTTAAGTGATGAAATGTGAGAGAAACAACAACCCCTACTTGGTGAAAAGGATTATTTTAGCAATATTCCAGGAAAATGTGGTCACCATGTATTTTGCAGTCTGTTCACATCTACACGCTGTTCATTAATCAAGACAGCGTGTTTATTTAAATATAAAACACAGCCAATACCAATAATAACAGACAACTCCTTAAAGACTAACAAGGAATTCAAGCAGATTAGTGTTATTCGTGATTAGTGTTTTCATCACTATTAAAGCAGCTGGACGAGTATTTTAGCTCTTTTATTTGATTCATGACTAAACCCAGTTTATGTTCTCTTCCCCCTCACAGGAGTGTCACAGCTGTATAGATTTAACAGAAGTCCACCAAAGCAAATATGGGCCAACAGTGGGTCTTTGGCACCCCTGGAATTTGAACTCGCAGCTTATTAGCATCACTGACAAAAAAGGGAGCACAGAGCAAGTCCTGTCCAAGCGGATATTACGTATTATACGTCTATGTGGTAATGCAATCGATTATTTCCCTCAACACTGGCTGAAAAACATTCTGTACCCGGTATTAAGTGCTGGACTTAAACCAAGTGATGGAAAGCAGCGTCTTGTTTAGTTCTTAAACCTCATACACAGATTTAATACAGACATAGACCTGGAGAATGTATCGAACGTTTTTCCTGATTTGAGGACTTAAGACGAATCAGAACTTCACTGGGTTTTACAGCAACCTGAGCTCAGGCCCTGTAGCATCTGTTTTACTGCCGTGTTTGATCTGGAAGGGGCACATGGTTGAAGATAGCAGGCCAGTGAGGCCATATGGCAGGAATGTAGAGCAGGTGAGAGGGCATCATGAATCACGGCGCTTAGATCTTTCCTTTAAACCCAAACTACAGTCACTGATGATCTACCAATCCAATACACGGAGAAAATTAACAACTACTATATTCTATATCCTCCCAAAACATATCCGTATGCTGATTTGATGATCTAAAATGCCTATATGTGTGTACGTGGATGGGTAAGGCCGCATTCCTCCCATGCTAGTTGACATGTTGTCACACTAATGTTACTGGGAACTAAAATTAGAGCTGGACGGACAGTGTATATAAAAATGTACATAAAAGGAGGTTCGCTGTCAAGGTTAAGAAAAACACCAGATCCGTTCAGTAGTAGTGAGAGTAACGTTCCAAATCTTGAAAGTATCTATACCAACGTTGGTATTGATATTGACTGATCCAAGCATAATTAGATCACACTTTATTTCCTCTACAGCTACTGCAGCGTTTATTAAATCACCGATCGAGATTGTTACTGTTGGTCTGCTGAGCAAGGCCTCTTTATCCCACTTAGTGCTTAGACAGTATATTGTCACAATATTATGTCACTTACTTAAAATACAAATCAGCGAAATGCTTTAAAGAGTCAAAGTCAATGTAAATCTAGTATCGTAGGCATTGACGTTCTTTCTAGTCATGAGTGGATTTTGCTGTACCGGACAGAACTACTTGTTCAGATCTAGGCCAAGGGTCTCTAAAGAGTGGGCCAGCTGTGGCCTTTATGTCTTCAAGGTACAGGACTAAAAATCGGAAGAATGTTGGTTCAAGGTTGCTGCTGTTGGGCTCTTGAGCAAGGCCTTAAACCCTTAATTGCCCAGACTGTTACTGTAACTGTGATATAAGTCTTTTTGGATATACGTGTAAATAGAAATGACATATAAATGCATTTTTATCTTTAACAAATTCAATACAGATTAAATTAAGATTTGTTAGTGAGCCGTAGTCTCCAAAATAACACTGTTCCTTTAAGCCCATGACTGAAGACATATGCTGATAAGAGTTATCTTAAAAAGCGTCTTATATTATTAAACAAAGGGTTCTTTTCGGCAAAAAGAAATGGCCAGTAAGTCCGGACAACACTTTAAACACCAGCTGTGCTATTAAGCTCATCTCTGCCACGAACAAAAGCACTTTCTTGGGTGAAAACTTGAACACAGGAGCGTTGCTCAATTGTCCTCGTCCCATACAAAACCCCAAGTTGCCATATGTCCTGTCTGTAGCCCCTCCCTCTTGGGTTGCCAGAGTGTGTACAAACCCTCCCTGAATTAGCAAAAATCCATCCACTTTGTTTTACCCTCTCACAGCTCCGGTATTGACACGTGGACATTGTGGGTAACACTGTATCAGAAGGTCTTGGGCTCGATACCCATGCCAAGTGGCCCAGGTCCGTGTAGTTTGCATCTTTTTTTTTTTTTTTAATGTGACCATTCGAGTTTGTCCGAGTTCTCAAACACACACACACACACACACACACACACACACACACACACACACACACACACACACACACACACACGATAAAACATAATTACTTTAAAACAGTTTATGAGCCGAAACGAATTATTATATTAATAATTCATATCTATCTGTCTGTCTGCCTGTCGGTCGGTCTGTCTGTCTATCTATATACCTACATAGTTCAAAAGATCTATAGCTATATAGATATATATATTTGACCATTAAATAGTTATTAAATATTTAAAATAAGTACTAAAATGACTGTATTACGCTAAAAATAGGTAAAATACTGCAGCCATGCATGATCATAGGCTTATATACTTTATATAATCATATACATATTTGTTTAAGTTGACCAAATTTCCATCAGTTTTTTTTCAGTAATTTTACTCAAATGAACAAACGAATAAACAAACGAATAAAAATATTTCGTCTATTTCGGTCGATCTGGCAACCTGGTGTTCCTACCAAAGCGCCCCACCAGTCAATCCACCGCCTCCGAGTTTTCCAGTGTCCGATTTCATCTGCGGCATCACTCGGTTCTGTTTATTATCGGACCGGAACTGGTTGTCTTTTCACTGCACGAAGCGTCCAATCATCCCAGGATCGGGATTGAATCTAGAAAACCGAGCTAATAATGAGAAAGCGTTCCGTCCGCGTGTGTGTTCCGGTCGTCTGCTGGGTTTAGACGGGGGAGGGCAGAAAGCAAATCTTTCACCCCGATCTTCGACAAACCGGAGCGGACACACATCGCATCGAGCTCGGGGGCTTTTTTTCCCCCCGAATCGAGCCGGAAAACTTGCGGGGCTTGAACGGGATGTGAGAGAGACCCGAAGCCGCCAGTGAGATCAGATCGGTGCGGGTTCGGATTCGGAATCGCGTCTTTCTCGCCATTCATTTCAGCCTCGACGACATGGAGAACGTGGAGAGAGAATGTGGAGCTCTGGGTGGATTATTCCAGGCCATCGTGAACGATATGAAGGTGAGAAAGAATTAAAAACACCGTCTGACATGCTGGAAAGCAGTTGCCCGGTTTTTTTTACTGCCTTTGTTTGGCTTTGAGCTCCAGCTGCTGGACCATTGATGCTGAGATTAATGACAAGATGAGTGCAGGCAGCCTGGTGTTGCTTTGTTATGTATCACTAATCACAGACCTTAAAAAAAAAATGCTTTTCTCTTAAGGATTGTGTATTTTGATGGAGGCAGAGCGCCACCAACCACCCACTAGTAGAAGGGTGGATGCATCTTAGTGTTTTGGAATTGCTGGTGTTTGGAAGGCCAACCTAAATCTGACCCTGCCTAACAATCTAACCTCTTTTACAATATGATTTAATCCTACAATCCAATTATTCGCTTCACTTACCTGTGAGGTGGACATTCGTCGTCTTTATAAAGGATTTGTCTGTTAATTTTCATCTACAAAATGACATTTTGCATCCAATTGTCTTGATAGATTGGTGAACACTGTCTAGCATGGATGGTGTTGACGTACAGGTGGACTTGTTATCCGTGTCCGGCGTTTTGAGATGGACACGACATAACCTTGATCAGGACAATTGATTCGGATAAATATAGTTTACATTGATTTCTTTTCAACCGTTGTAAATTGTAAAATTTCAAGTCAACTGACTACGCATATGCAAACCATATTGAATTCCTTACAAAAATAATCAGTGGAACAACAGAACAAAAAGAAACACGCTTTCTTGAATGTTATTTGCTCCCGTGTACCATGCTCGGTGGTATATTTATTGCAAAGAATTACAAAAACCATGAGTAGTTTTGGGGTTTATCCTGTTTGTGATCCTATTCAGTTAATAAAGGTGTAATAAACCAGTAATTAGACCTTAATTTTGTACTCTTATATGCGTGCTTTTCTATCCCTTGCAATGTGCATTTCTCTACTGTGTGACTAAATAAAGCATAATCTCATCTTATCTTTTATATCTTACAATATTGCACCAATATCTGCATAGTAACAGTGCTGACTCACTCTAAGCAGGTTGTGGAAACCTGAAATGTACGATGGCGTTACGCGTCACGATCATTCGTATCACGTCGGTCTTATTCCTGCACTTCAAGTGAATTTAGGCATATTTTTTGTCCCGCAAGCTGGTACAGGCTTTTATAGACGCACTAAATGTGATGCAGACTTGTTTGAAACCAAGCAGTGGTTGGCAGTTAAGGCAGTTTAGTAGGTTTGGGTAAATGATCTAGCAATCGTGCACTAGAATCTGCTTATTTCTCTTTTTAAAACCCACTGCTGGCTTATTCGGGTTGGATTCATATTGTGTAAACGACGTGTATAGTGTAATAAATTATAACAGATCCTGATTAAACAGATTTTAATTTTGCATTATTGTATGTTTTATTGCAATTTTACATTTCAAGTTCATCTGCTTGAACTTATAATGAAACATCGATATTCTTTTAGTCATTTTGATGCGTAGTTAGAACATTTTGAAGGTTAAAAAGGCCCTATGTGTTTTACGTACGTACAATGTTTCATCAGATTATTTTAATGTCAAGAATGAACAAATACACAAACACCATTACTGTCTATATAACTTGCTTGTGGTTTGTGGTGTTATTTGATTTATGGCCAGCGGTCAGTTGTGTCAAAATAAAATTTGTGCATCAATTATGTGCATTTTACCCGGCAGCTGTAACTTAGTGGTTAATATCTGAGACTAGTTATCAAGCTTGATCACTGTTGGGTTGCTATTGTTGGGACCTTGACCCTTTACATTGCTTAGACAGTATACTGTCACATTACTATTGGTATGTTGAACATTTAAATATATATATAGCAATAATACTTGATCAGAATTTCGTAGGTGTGTGTTCATTAGCACCGATGCCATCGCATCGCTCTAAGCAAGTGTATTGTAGTTATGAAACCGAATTACTGTGAAACGTTCCTCAAATTTGTGATTGGAGAAAGCCATGGGGGTTGTGTCGTGTATTAAGAGCTTCAGGTTATGGAAAGCTTATAAAAACAGCTCTCAAAAGTGCAGACAGCTGCATTTTCTCCCCCACTCTCCTCCTACTATCCAATTACATTCTCAATACGTTATATTTAGTCATCCCTCCTACATGCCTGACGCTTATGACCACTTTTCAACTCTTCCAGTCTTTTGAAATGGTTTTCCCCAGAGCTTGGATCTGTCAGCGTACAGTAGTTTGCAACTTTTCTTTTTGGACAAACTGCCAAGTCATTGCATGGAACGGAGCGAAGCAACTGTGATCCATGTGCCTTCGCTTATAGTTATTTTTACTGCTTGCAGAAAATATAGTAAATAGTAAATGGCCTTCTTAAACCTGATGGTGGTCTTGGCTTTGAATCTTTTTTTTTCCACGTGGCACATGCATTTCCTGCGAGAAGCAGAGAAGAACTCTTGTATTTTAAGTGATGAACAAGATGTTGAATACAGCTTCCTTTTTAGGATGAGGAATAACCAGTAGGAGATGCTGCCAGTTTCCTTTTCAGACATATTGTGGTCATGACTGGTGTTATATCCTGTCCTTGAAAAGGTCTGTGTTCAAGGCAAACAACGTCATTGCACGACCCGGGCCAAAAGCCTCCCTAGACGTTGCCCAACATGTCTGTATGTCAATGTCCGATCTGCCGATAACATCAGTGGTGGTTTGAAACGGTAGTGGGTTAGCATAATTTACTGCTGTGCTACATAAGCATTCTAAACTGTCACTTATTATTTTTTTTACCCGGTTCACCCCACGAATGAGGGGTGGTTACAGCATCTACTCATTTTACTGGTACACTTTTGAACACACCAAATGTGAACCATGATGTTCACACCAAAAAGTCTTCTTTTTTAAAAAGGATATTTTTTGTATAGCTGTAAGTTTGCCTACAGGACCTTAGTGTGAACACGTCTGAGACTGGTTTTATGATCTTCACGACAGGAAGTCTAATTACCCACCCGTGGCATTGAGAATGAACGTGGCACAAGAGACTGAACCAAGAGAGCGTGTTTAAATCAAGACATCCTTGAACCTAACACACTGGACTTCTTTAATTACTGTATGCCAGACATAAAATATGGAAATAAAAATCTTTACAGTGCACGGCTTAGTGTTTGGACATCTGATCATGAGCACAAATGTTTTTATTTTTGGTTGAGGTAGAGGTAATGATGAGGGCACTCTGTACGCCACTAGATTATCAGTACATCAGACGTTTCATACCCTGTGTGTGTAATTTATTGTATTCTCTCCGAGCACTTAATTAGGTATACCTCTTGGGAATAACTAATCATTGATTATTTTATAAAGTGTATTCGATTTGTTACTCGGTGCACATCGTCACCCCACGTACCCCATTAATCAAACCTGACCTCCATGTCAATGTTGGAAGGAGAATTGTGCTGCAGCTTGGAATGTCAGTGATTAACCAGTTAACCCATGACCCATGAATACAATATTTGGGCTGAATTTCATTCATTTATTTGTAATTCATTGTCAGTGTTTAAACAAATAAGTAATACAATTACCAGGCAAAGACAAATAAATACACATAAAGACTGAACAATGTGTTAATATGTCATTAAACAAACCAAAAAAGCTTGTTTGGGTAATTATTTGACTAAAATGAGCAGTGATTTATGATTCTTATTCTAGTCAATAGAATAAAACAACGCTGCTACAATCATATTATTTTTAGCAATGCATTTTATTGTAGTTTATTTTATGATTTATTACCATAAATTGCTTTATTTCCTGTCTTTTTTGGAAAGTAACATGTCTGATCATTTACCTACTCAGCTCGACCAGTCTGCTCCGGATCCTAAACAATACAAGAAAGTGTTTTTCTTTGTTTGTGTGTAGTTTCAACAAGGAACTGGGTGTGTTAGGCTTGTTTCCTTTTTATCGCCTGCAGGACAGGGATCATGAAAAATCTGCCTGAGATGTGTCTCATTGTTCATGGCCATAAAACACTTATTATTTTATTTATTTATTGAATAAGCGCTTGAATTCTTTGTATTTTTATCAAGCGCTCTTGGTTCGTGGTTCTTTTTCCAAGCGCTACAATAATATTTTAGCTCTTGCTCTCCAAATACTCCGATTTCTCCGGATTCCTTCTCATCCCAGTGGTTTCAGTATAAAGGTTCAGATCGATGTTCTGTATATAGACACGTGATTAAATCAGCTCTGCATAAACTTCATAAACTTTCGTGTGAAAGCGCAGGTGTGTGTATATACACTCGTCCGAGCACAAGTCAGGTGACTTTGGTACCAGAGAACTTCCTCTTTGCTTTCTTTTTTGCATAATACAGTTTCAGGTTTCAGGACTTGTAGCAGTATGATTTCCCAAAGTGCTCCAGTAACCATGTCACCACAATAGTGTGACCTGTGAGTAGCCCAACTGACTAAGTCCTGAGAGAATGAGTAGGTATAATAAAGGGATTTTAAACTTTCCATGAAGGATCTATATTATTGTCAATCTTGCACAATCTTGAATTATTCGATGTGTAAATGTTGTCGCTCATTGACTGCTTTTATGTGGCATAAAATGCTGAACAACAAACCAGCCTTGCGTGCAAAGTTCAAACCCCGTAGTCGTCTTTATAGCTTCACCTGTTACCAATTAAGCTGCTAGTTATGGAACCTCCAAGAATAATGTTGCATATTTGGTCTTAAGGTGTGTCTCAAAGTGCACACTTATGTACGGTGAACACTCTCATGGGAGAGAGCTGTCTCAAACGGAACACCGACTAACATTTGATCGTTGTTCTTTAGTTCGCCAATGTATCCGCCAGCTTTTGTTAATATAATGTTTTTATTATTTTAAAGCTTTTATTTGCGTTTGTTTACCATCTACTAATGATTAATTCAATTCGCATGTATTTACTGCGATACAAAGTCTTATTTGGACTCCTTCTCAATTGTGTGATTGTGTTACAGGCTTCAGAATAAAATTTCAAACGTATTTTCATCTGTTAAATAAAAGATCAAGAAAGTAACTTAATAGTTTTTGTGTTTATTGTTTATTGAAACTAACGTCTATAGATAGAAAGTAGACTGGTAGATAAGTACATAGGTACGCATATATTTTATTTTGATCCCGAAGGAAATTAAAGACTGAGATTTCTTATCTTTTAATTCCTTTTTCATGATAGAATTGTCGAATCTGGATCCTGAATCCTTTCGTTTCCCATGTGTATGATTTCATTTTGATTTCCATCTGGGATCTTACTCACACCCACACCGGTTAAGTATTATTTTTACTTCACGTTCACAAACGAGTTTTTTTTTTCCTTTAGACATGCCAGTGAGGTCTATTTGACCAGCTCAGCCCGACTGTTCCGATGTTTTGTCGGTATCTTCTCATTCTCTCCGTCTCAAGAGCATCTGCTGAGCGAGCCGGGTCTGTTTTTTATTGGAGTCGTAAAAGTGTCGTTCATTGCCTGCTGAGCCGGGGGGTTAAAAATTATTATGGGAATTATTGGAAAATCTCTAAATTCTTTTAAGCAGTTTGGATTTACTGTGATTCTGAGTGATCGACAGCCTTTGGGACATTTCAGCTGTATCAGATTGATGTAGAATGTAGATTTATTCAGACAAGAACATCTGTCCATCAAACAAGTTGTTTGTATTTTTGTTATCGTGGTGACTGATGAGTGCATGAAGGCTATAAACCTGTATAGATGAGATGATTGTGTATCATGGTTTGTTGTCTGTTGTGATTCTAACATTATTGTTTTTTTCTTCCTGTAGAACTCATATCCAGTGTGGGAGGACTTTAGTGCTAAAGCCACTAAGCTTCAGTCCCAGCTTAGGTGAGTGAACATTTAGGAGGTGTTTTCAAAAATATTCTTTTTAATTAGCATTATTGTGTAAGGTAGTGCATCTATTGTTAGAAACAAACAAACATACAAACACACACACACACACACACACACACACACACACATACTCAAACTCCTCCAGAAGGCCTCGGATTGCCTTACCTGGGAACTGAACCCGGGACCTCTTGCTGTGCGGCGACAGATATCAAGTCGTTGAACAGAAATATCGATATGAATGATTCCTAAGTGAATCGATTCCTGAATCGATTCGTGGTGCATTGTTATTGTTACAGCGCTAAAATTGACTGTCCTCAAAACATAATTACTTCTAATGATATCATAAATAAAAATATTGTCTTTTGAGTTTGTTGTTTTAACGATTCTAACGATGAATGTTTTCCATCATACATTAGGACCACAGTACTGGCGGCAGCTGCTTTCCTGGATGCCTTCCAAAAGGTGGCGGACATGGCGACAAACACAAGAGGTACAGGAGACAACGTTACATGTATTGATTTCTGGCTTGTGGCTCAGTATTCGTCCTGGTTCTAGAGCTTGAATGAGCGACCCGGAGAATACGGAACGCAAAGCTTTGATTTGTATACAAACCCCTTTTTTTTAAATCATATTTTTAGAAGTGATACCAGGCGCGGCTGACATGCAGATGCTGGAAATGTGTCCCAGTTTGCGACTTATCAATCCACCGGGACTGACGTGCTTCGTCTTGCTTTTGAGTTCAGGTCTTAACAGCATGAGAAGCGGTGAATAAAATTCTGCAGATCTATTTGGACCTTTATATAAATAACCCATTCATCTAGCCATCACAATCTGCCGTCCGTCCATCCTTTATCCCACACTACACACCTGAACATGTCGCCATGGTGCAAACACACACATACACACACACGCACGCACACACAGGACAATTGCAGTATCTCCAATTAACCTGACTGCATGTATCTGGTCTGTGGGAGGGAATCAGAATGACCAGAGCAAACCCTCGCAGACACGTGAGGACATGTGAGGTGATGGTGCCCCATTATTCCTCATCTAACATCAACTTCGAGGATGAAACATTTACTTGCTGTCTAATACATCTCACCCACTAACCGTAGGTACCGTGATGGCGAACTCTGTGGTCATTACGTTATGCCTGGTCAATGATCATGGTTTGAATTCACATCTAACTCACGTTCAGGCGTTGACATGCCGTTGCTGACTTCCTATTTGTTTTTCCTACTCGGCCGTTTTGCTAAATTAGCAAAATGATTTTTGCTTCGCTTGCCCGTAGATCGTGCCCTCCCCAGAGTAATTACCCCGACATTGATGAACTAGTTCATTTCTATTCGTCTCTCGGGAACGCTTAACTCAACAGTGTGGATGTAATAAACCGATTGTTTTCAATGTGTTTAGTGAATGTTCGTCGTTATTGCCTTTTGTACTTATGATCTGAAACGATCCGTTATTTACAGCTCTGTTGTTTTATTTTATAATAATAAATAATAATTGGAATATATAGATAACCACATATCCAAAAAGAAAGTATCTTTTACTCCAGAGATGTAAGTTGACATGGTGACAAAAGTCATTTGATCTCTATAAACATTCCTAAACATTCTTTTTAATACATAGTGACCGGTGCATACTTTGAAACGCCCAACTGCACCCAAGGTCTGATGTTCCAAAGATGTCCTGACATCCCATTTTGTCCCTCGTTAAATCTTTTCGCTCGCCCATTTCTCTGGCGTCTTTCTAAGAAATGGACTCCGAGGCTAAAACGCTCACTTTCCCTAGACTATACGCCACCCACTAGCATGTACCACGAGATATGATCAGTGTCGGTGGTCATAATGTTATGCTTTGTGGGTGTTTGTATCTGGTGGCCTGATTTTCATCTTTGTAATAGAAACAAAAGTTGTTCATCCTGCTTCGTCCAATAGAAATGGAGTTTCTAATCCCTGGTATTATGTGTTAGCGATCGCTGAGATGAAAGCGGGGCAGCGTTGGAGATTTCACTCAAACATCGCCATCAGGCCACAGCTTGTTTTTCACAGCTCCCCAGTGACACACATTCAGGATGTGGATTAATCATGCTCTTACTAATCACACTCTTGAGTTAGTCACTTTCGGACTTACTGTGCCGACATGTTATGAGTGGAAGGCAGTTTTTAGACTCTTTATGTTCTGAGTACCAGATGCACAATGTGCAACAGACATAATGCCCACCACGACTGTATTATGTATTATATGTGTATTATAACACTCTTATTACAAACAGAATTGAACTTCTTTAGTAATTTGAGCCTTGGACCATGTACTGACCTATGCTGATCGGAACAGATTCACCTACCTACCAACCTACCTTCCTGCCTACCTAGCTATATACATACCTACGTATATACCTACCTACCTACTTAAATACCTCACAGACTAATCCCACCATCATACCTACCATACCTACCTACCAACTTACCTACTTAGCTACCAACATACCTTCCTACCTACCTACCTACCTACAGTAGGTAAATACCTCACAGACCAATCCCACCATCATACCTACATACATGCCTACCTATATACCTACCAACCAACCTACCTACTTAAATACCTCACAGACTAATCCCACCATCATACCTACCTACCATCCTACCTATATACCTACCTACCCACCTACCTACCTTCCTACCTACCCACCTATATACCTACCTACCTACCTACCAACCTCCCTTCCTACCTACCTCCCTTCCTACCTACCCACCTATATACCTACCTACCTACCTTCCTACCTACCTACCTACCTACCCACCTATATACCTACCTACCTCCCTTCCTACCTACCCACCTATATACCTACCTACCTATATACCTACCTACCTTCCTACCTACCTACCTACCCACCTATATACCTACCTACCTATATACCTACCTACCAACCTACCTACCTACCTATTTACATACCTACCTATATACCTACCTACCTTTTTATCTAAATACCTCACAGACCAATCCCACCATCATACCTACCTACTAGTGCTGGGCGATTTTCACGATTAATTCGGTTTAATCGCGATTTTCAAAATGGTGTAATCGTGATTTTTTTTGTCGCTATTCTTTTATAAATCACACTTGCATTGGTGTAAATTAGAAAATGACAATATATGTATTATATTGTAGCGATCGCTTAATGTTATGGG
>JAOUQU010276750.1:0-13229 GCA_028566735.1 Ammoglanis amapaensis
ATGATACACAACATCGTTCTGTTACATCATTATGATACACAACATCGTTCTGTTACATCATTATGATACACAACATCATTCTGTTACATCATTATAATACACAATATTGTTATGTTACATCATTATAATACACAACATCGTTCTGTTATATCATTATAATACACAATATTGTTATGTTACATCATTATGATACACAACATCGTTCTGTTACATCATTACAACATTCTGAAACATAATTAATAATTAATACTCATATCACGACACTATAAACGTCTTTACTCTACATAATTCTGTTATATTACCTTGTAACATCAGATCAATCCGTAACACAACATTGTGATTGATCATTCTATTACACTCTATCATTGTTAGACGTCTGATATGTGGTCGGAGCTGCACACCCACGTCTGGGAGTTAGGGGGCGACAGTCGTATAACACGTCCTTTCCTCTCCAGACCTCTCCAGAGGTCCTTGTAAGTTAGCCATGGCTCGTGTTGTATTCTTTATTTCCCCCGTGATTTACTCGACTATAATATTTTAAGTGAGCACGCGCCGCACATTCAGCCTTCGAGTGGCTCCGCCAGCAGGGGGCCTAATCCGAGCGGCGCGAGGGCCCTCGACACAAGGTTAAAGTGCTCTGAACACCAAATTATTTCCCTAAGTAGGACACGAAACTATTGTTTTTCTCAACAAAGCGCTTAAAAAAAAAAAAAAAAAAAGGAAAACTTCTGTACGGCGCACACCGACGTCGCCAGCTGCTCAGTATTCAGCAGAGAGCGAGCGGGGCGTCGCCGCGACGACTCCGGCGCCATAAATATGCATGAACGTTCGGCTGCTGGCGCCGTTGATAATATGCTGTAAACAAAATGCATTTTCTCCTCACGCCAATGACTAGACCCTAAATTAATTTCTGAATAGCAGATCTGACCTTCGGAGGCGCCGCGTCCTTCGTCCGGAGAAGTTTTTTTTTTTTAAAGGGGGGAGGGAGAGGGGCATTAGCCGCACCCTGTATTAAGAATTTGTCAGTCGCCATGCATCACAACCGCCAATAATTATAAATAACGTTTATTTACCAACCAAACACCCCACTGGTGCCGCTACAGAGCTTGCTCAGCTTACGATACTGGACTAATTTTGTAAAGTTGCTGGTTCCAGGTTTGCACCGTTGGGCCCTTGAGCACACACACACACACACACACACGTCACAGACATTCTGCTATTATTGTAGGTCTGCATCAGCGGAGGTGAAATTGGACTTTGCAGTTTAGTAGCTTGTGGCAGGTGAAACTCGGTTATCTGGAATGAGGTTTCCGGAAGATTCCGGAGCATGTCTGTGGGAATCTAAGTTCAAAAGACTAATTAAAAACATGAACATGATGAAAGCACCGCTCACTGGGTCGAGTCCCTGTAGCGTAACCATTTCTCCATCCTGGTACCTGACGTAACATCGGATATTCGTGTAACCGACCGACACCAACGCCACGCCAAGCCCCTCCCATCCACGGCGCTCACGTACCGTGAATCCTTCCCGGCGTCAAAATACGGACATGAAAACGTCTTATGAATCCGCGCAGGGTGAATGTGACACAACATGGCCGTAAGAGCCGCGTACGGGCGCTCGACATTCCAAACGACGGCCTTAGCAATGCTAATTTTGAGGAATTAGCTTCTCTTTAATGCTTTCAATAGCCACGAGCTTAATTAGCATCTATTTACAGCCGCACACTTACACGCTCACACACACACACACACACACACTTATACGCACTTACACAC
Organism: Ammoglanis amapaensis; assembly: GCA_028566735.1. Classification (NCBI taxonomy): domain Eukaryota; kingdom Metazoa; phylum Chordata; class Actinopteri; order Siluriformes; family Trichomycteridae; genus Ammoglanis; species Ammoglanis amapaensis. The sequence goes on from JAOUQU010276750.1 coordinate 1,777, forward strand.
TCAGCCTGAGCTCATTCGAATTACCTCGAAACCCCAGAATTAAAATCCGAGCACAATTAAAACGTCTTTCTGGAAGCAAAATGATTTTTAAGTACCGACTGGATGCGTAGGTTTCGCTGGAATTAGGTGGAGTTGTTTAGCGGCGTTCGCTTGGTAAAATACCGCCGTCGTTTCCGTGAAGCGCTTCCGTGTTAATACGGTATGATCTAAAGGGGTGGAGAGGGAATATTGGGTGAAAAGATGGCGCGGATCTGGACCTGAACGGCTGGTCAAATTTTGGCACTGTTGGCAGCTTAACCTTGTATTTTGACCTGGAAAGGACGCCGACCACCAGGGGGAGCACTACCGCCGTCAGTGCAAAAGCGTTCCCATACTTAAAGCAACTGTCTCGCTCGTTGCTAAGACCGAAGGGTATTCAGGAAATCCGCAGAACATCAGCGCCTCCTAGCGGGAGTGGATTATGGTAGCGCTGTTCGCCTCACTGCAAGTCTGCGTGGGGTTCCTCCCACGGTCCAAAGACAGATATTGACTGTGACTGGATTAGGCAGGATTAAGCGCTGGTAAAAGGACACGATGGAGGGTTGGATGGATTTACTAGGCAGGTGACAAGAAGGCATCTAGGACCTCTCAGGTGCGCTAACGGGATGGCGTAAAATAGCCCTAACATCGGATGGCCAGCAGGTGGATCGAAGAGCTCCACAACCGAGCCTTTGATCGCTTACCCGGGTTTGGTAATTTATTCATTCCCCTCCAGTCACGGGCCCGGCCCCCGGAAAGCAAAGTCAGAGATGCCGTAAACGAATGACGAGCTACTCAAGTATGTGGCCAAAAGTATGTGGACGTATGTGGAAGAGAGTAGCAGAAGAGAGCAATTAATTAATTATTAATTACAAACATTATTAAACAAAACAGTACATGCGTAAAAATGTATTTAATTGTTCAAACTACTTTAAAGGTACAATATAACATCGCTAAAATATTATAATATTACATTATGATGTATTAAAAGCTGCAGTATGAAGGAAAATCTTTGCACTTAATCAACTCCTTTTATTATTTTTTTAATCGATTGACTTCCCGTCATTTATTAATATTCTGTATTATTCGTTGTTTTGTGAACCTCTGGCTTGTCGGCCGGTCGCTTTTATTTCTCGTCCTTTCAGAAGTCCAATTAAGTCGGCACAAAGCCATCCGTCGCCGAAAAGCAACCGACGGCGCAGGAAAATTAAACGTGTCGCTCTGAATTAAGCGGGCTCGCCGGCTCTCTGATGAGTTTACTTAAAGCGCCGCAGCCTCCGACGTGCAGACAGGTGACGCTGCGACGGGAAAAAGCCAACCAGCCAAGACCGGCCCGACGACGGGCGGGATACGGACACGCGTGCCAACGTGCGAATGACGCAATTCCCGCGTGGAAATGAACCGATACAGAAGAGAAAATATCTGAGACCCATTCTGAAGCTCATCATCGCTCGTTAGTGTAGCGTGGATATAACGGTGGATAGTTCTGTCAGCGGTAGCATGTAAACGGCGTATCGGCGGCCCGCCATGCCAGAACTAATTAGTCAATCAGTGACGATCGGCCACCACGCAGGAATCTTCCGGAAGTTTAACGACTCATTATTGTACACTTTTGTATTGTAGAATTTCAGGTAACTTCTCCCTCCGTGTATCGACAATACGTTTGTACAAATTATAATGTAATAATAAATCATTTATATATTTTTTTATTATTATTGAAACGTCTGAGATCTATCGATGCCGTACACGGATCACGTCCAGCGATCTGACCTGATTTATTTCGACCAGCGCGTCGGTCGATCCGATTTAAGGCGGCTACGGTGCAAATTTTTTATTCACGGCTCCCGTACGTCTTTACAACATGTAATAACAGTCTGACAGTCAGCTGGGAAATAACGCCGCGCCCCGGCACAAGCTAACGGTCCTCGTAATCACCGGCTCATGTGCACGCACCAGATAAATCATCGATATAATAATAAACATCCCGGAGGAGCCGAGAGTCGATGAGACGTTTATGGATCTCGTCGGCCTTTATTTTCAGTCTCAGATTTATTTTTAAACTGAACCCTAATCGTGAAGTCGCTGGTCTAGGATCGGGACCTCAGAGGGACCTTGGTGGGACCTTGGTGGGATCTCAGTGGAACCTAGGTGGAACTTTGGTAGGACCTCAATGGGACCTCGGAAGGACCTTGGTGGGACCTTGGTGGAGCCTGGGTGGGATCTCAGTGGAACCTCAGTGGAACCTTGGTGGGACCTCGGTGGAACTTTGGTAGGACCTCAATGGGACCTCAGTGGGACCTCGGTGGGACCGCAGGTGGGGAAAATTTCTATGTAGACTGGGCGTAAAACCTCGAATCGAGTCTAAAGAATAGTCCTGAACCATCTCGGGGTCGGGAGGTCACGAGTGGCGGGTCATGTGACGTAGTGCCCCAACGGTCCAAACCTTTGACTGTTACTGTAGTGAATAAAGTACACTGTGAGTAACAAGTGTTGCAGCCACCACACCCAGGTAGGTTGTGATTAACACACACACACACACACACACACATCTGGAAACATCCAAGCTCCGTGTGAAGCTTGTTCGTCATCGTTTGAGTGAATAATGAATCCGAAATTCAAACACCCTGAAGCCACACTTATTTTAATCCCATAAAGCAATTACAAAGCCATCAGACAAAATCAGCCCCGAGGGACGTGCCGGGACGAATGGAACAGCAGACAGCGGCACCGATTGGCTGCGCCACTCCTAACAGCGGGTAAATCTAATAAACAGGAAATGAATGCCCACTTTATGCTCAGTCGGGGCTTGCTAAACAATGTCTGGCGTATCTCCACGAGACGTCGACCTCGCAGTTCCGCTCCCATCCTCTTGTCGTCGTACCGACACCCGTGACGATCCAGCCGCCGTTACATTTTACAGCTACGTAGCTACACATCACGCATCCATGTGGGAGAGTTTCAGTCTGTGGGACCTCTGATTTGACTCAGACTCTAGTCTAAAGACTCGAGACTTGACTCGGACTCTAGGTTAAAGTCTTGTGACTTACTCAAGACTCATGACTTGACTCGGACTCTAGGTTAAAGTCTTGTGGCTTACTCAAGACTCATGACTTGACTTGGAGCCTAAATACTTCCTGGACTCCAACCTAACAAAGCATGACTTGAGTTTAAAGACTCACAATGTGACTTCAACTCTAGATAAAAGTCTTGGGACTCTCTCTGACTCTCTGACTCTCTCTGACTTGGACTTCCTAACCTAACAACCTATGACTTGAGTCAGACTCTAGCCTGGTCGGTCTTTAGCCTAAAGACTTCTGATTTGACTCAGACTCTAGCCTAAAGACTCGTGACTTGACTTGGACTCCAACCTAACGAATCATGACCAGAGTTTAAAGACTCAAGATGTGAGTTCAACTCTGGCTTAAAGTCTTGTGACTCTCTCTGACTCTCTGACTTGGATTATATTCTAAAGACTTTCTGATTAGACTCAGACTCTAGCCTAAAGACTCTTGACTTGGACTCTAGCTTAAAGTCTTATGATTCGACTTGCACTTCAGCCTCATGACTCAAGACTCAGACTCATGACGTGACTCATTTTTGAATGTGGGATGTGCATTTAGAAGCAGGAACTAAATGATAGTGTTACCCCACCCACACACACACACACACACACACACACACACACCGATTGTTCAGCAGAACGCCGCCACGCGTGAAGATCGATGGTTAAGAAATCCGCTGACTGACTGCGGCGAGCGGCTCCGATTAGCTCGGCGTTAGCATGAACGATCTGTTCATTAAAAATGCATTACAAGCACAAAAAAAAAGGATCGGTTGATGCTAAACGAAATAACCGAAAAGCTATTAATCGAGGCGCTGCACGTTCGTTTGAAAAATCACCGACAGAAGGCGCCGTGGTTCCCCGTCCCGCGTCGTCACTCCTGCGGTGGACAAACGGACGGGTGGAGGCGAAACGTTGCTATGATCATTATAGTAGGGTGTGTGTGTGTGTGGGGGGGGGTTCATCCAGAAGTTCCATTCTCCCATCTGCAAGTCCAACAAGAACAAAAAAGGTCCAAAGCCCAGATAAATAGCGGATTTGTAGGTTAATGAATTATGTATTTATGTAGAGAGAAGCTGTGTTAATTAGGCTCTTTATTACCTGCACAGTCAAAAATGTTTTTAATATCGTAACGCTCGCTCGTCAAGTCTGGCAATCCCAGAATTCATAGCAGAATGACTTCACTCTTCCTCACAACAATAATAAACACGGCCGCCAATGTGGGGTGAAAAATGGTCCAGTTTATTTCCAGAAGCATTGAATCAAAAAGAATCAAGTAAGTGAATTGATTTGTTTTGATTCTTGGTGAATTGTTTGGTCCAATCGCTGTCCTGAGCTGTCTTTTCTCCTTTTCTTCAGACCCTTCCTGACGGATGTCCGATCTCTCCGGGACCCCTTTGACATCCCGCGTGGCCCAACAGACGAAACGATCAGCGCGCGACCCGGGGAACACGGCGGCCTCGGAGCCTCCGAGCAGAAGTTTCCACTTAAGACGAGAAGAAGCGAGACGGCCGGCAGATGCTCCAGCGGTTTCAAAGAAGCCGCACAAGCTCATTATAGAGCTAATGAGCCCAGTCAGGTTGTCCTGATCCACCCTAATCCAGCGTGAAGCTCGCTGGGAGAACCTCACCGCCTCGACCCCACGCAACACGAGCGCCCAGAGCCAGACGACCATTATGCAAATAAACGTCGTGCCCTCTCGGCCCGTCGTTAAAGACCTTCCCGATTGCGTCGAGCACGCGTCGTCGCTAGCAGATGTCATGCCTGCGTGCCGAGTTCCCATTGGAGGTGAGACCTTTACCTTCAATCTGTGAACAGGAACCAGGAAACCTGCGTCATACCTGGTCAGACCGGCGTTATTATTTTTAACCCTTTAAATACTGATTTAACGTGGCAGCTCTGTCCAACGTCTGGGCTTCGCAGCTCATAGACAGTACTTATAAAGCACTGTACTTATAAAGCGATATTAAGCCAGATTGGGTCCCTCTTATGACTCTCTTATGACTCTCTTATAATGTAGGTGCAGACTTGTACAGAAACATAAATCTCGGTGCACTGAAAGTACTTCAAACAGGCTTCTTATTATCTTATTTTTTTATTGTGGTGGGGGTCCAGATCCTCTTTTTTTACACGTTACAAGTGAAAGCCACGGTTAGATCAGCGAACAGTCCTGGTCCCGATATCATTTGCGTTTTTGATTTGTGTTCCGCAGCTCTCGCGTCGGCTGGTTTGACTCAGGACGTAAACTTAGATGACAACCACCCATGGACTGACCTCGTTCGCCGCGAGGATGCACACACAGGGACGCTAATGGATGCTAATTTATTATCTCAAAAGGTCTGGCTGACTACGCCACGGGAGTCAATAAATCGGCTAGCCGAAGTCCACCGACGAAGTCTTCAGGTGAGCAAAGCGTAGAATAATCATGAGATATTTTTGTTCACGCGATGTGATCTCACAAACAACAACAAAAAAGGTCCAAAGCCCAGATAAATGGGGGATTTGTAGGTCGATGTATAATGTCTTTATGTAGACAGAGGCTGTGTTTAAAAACCTAAGACTTTGACTATCTAATCTTTTTTTTACCTGCACAGTAAAAAAAATAATAATTTAATATCGTAACGCTCGCTCGTCAAGTCTGGCAATCCCAGAATTCATAGCAGAATGACTTCACTCTTCCTCACAACAATTATAAACACGGCCACCAATGTGGGGTGAAAAATGGTCCAGTTTAAAAGAAGCATTGAAGCATAATGACTTAATTCATATGATGTAAAATGACCAGTGGATCACTGATGGATCTCATCGTCTGGCGCATGCAGTACATGAGAAATCCACCGGAGGGGGCAGAAGACAATCGTCAAATTAAAACCACTTTGCATTAGCTAGCGTCTGTAAGATACATGTTTACCTGTTTAATATGCCAAGACTTCACGCCTGTGTGGGTTTGATTCATTAATGACTTGAATAATTGCTCGTTTTAACCGCCGCGTGTATCAAGAAATGCTAAATAGTCCGTTGTTCCTGGAGCAGAATGAAAATCCTTCGTGGATTTGGAATCGTCTTCCTGCATATTTTCTTTCCTCCGAATGTGATATTTCTGTAATTAGCCGAGACTTTGCTTCTGTCAGAAATGTCAGCTTTACAATTCCCACATGTGTGCCAAACTGGATTCGACTGGTAATTTAAGAAGCCGAACAAATCTGAGCGCTCATAAGCCACAGCGAGTTTTTCATGACAACCGCAACACACACACACACACACACACACAGACACACACAGACAGACAGACACACCGCAGCCGACATGACACCATCCAGAAGTTTGTCCTTTTCCTTGTTCTCTTCACGGACTCGCCGCTCCGTCTGCGTTTCGTATTTTACTGACAGCCAGCGACCCGGTACTTGTTTGCCTTGTCAGTAAGTGATGCATTAAGTACGAGGAACACGCTCCTTTCCATCGGATTTCAACGCATTTTTATTTATTTCACTGCTTAAGTCTGCGTGTTTTTGAGGAACGGTGACAGAGTCGGTGCTAATTTGGCGATTGGGAGCGGGTTCACTTATAGCCGTTCGTCTCCAAAAAATTGCACAAATAATAAATATTTATAACAGGAATGAAGGAAATTAATTAGCCGATTGGATGTCACAACTCGAGGGTTTATTTATTTTATTAATGCATTCAAATGCCTTTTCTCCTTCCTATTATTTATCTATTTATTCATATCTTTTAATTTATCTTTATTCATTTCACGCAATCCATGAACATTGACACGAACTAGTGAACACGCACTAGGGGGCAGCAGCGAGCACACATCACTGGCACGCTGCCCGGCGAGCAGTTCGAAAGACCGGTGCCTCCAATGGCATTTTTCAACTTCACGAGCTTTTAGTGACTTTTAGTAAAAAACAATTTAATAATATTTACATTTGCATTTGTGGCTGAAACATGTAGGAAGCCTGCCTCTAGTGGACGATTGAGACACTTCTTACTTTTAATTGTGGTCGATCGAATTGGCTGGATGTAAATAGATCATATATTAAAAGGCTGAATTAATACATTTGGTTTATTTATGGAAAAAAATGGTACTGTGCTCGGGATGTGAAGTTTGCCCGGTCAAGCCACTACCATGTTGGACTGCTGAGCAAGACTTTTGACCGTGAACTGCCTTAAAGAAAGAAAAATAATACAAATCCAGCTGTCGTTGTTGAGGAAGTCGCAACGATTATTTACTGGTACGGAGATGAAAGCGATTAAACAAGCGCAGGTTTCATTTAATAAGCTAACACGGTTAGCGGTTAGCTCCAGGCCATTCGAACGGATACGACCGAGCGACACAAGCGATTAGCAAACAAATGATCAATCTATATGGAGAGACTCATTTGTGCTTCTACGTAAGGTTCTCAAGGTCGGATACGGACTGCGAACTAATTAATCGCTACGACGCTACGGAGGGCAGGGGAAGAGAAGGAATGGACTTTCTGAGGGTCGTGTTACTTTTGTGTTTATCCTCACCAGGTTTTATATACACGTTACCGAGCTCTGTTGCTACGATAATGATCTCAGGAATTACAGCTCTTAGGTAGAATCATAGAAACAAGTGACCCTGGAGACGATATCTTTTTTTAAAATAAATAAGAATCTTCGAGAAGACTCGAGATCGTTCTTGTGAGGATCTTTTTTTTTTTTTTCTTCCCGAGAGTTGTGTAAATATTGAATGCCAGACGTGTACGAGACGTGTCAAACCATTAAGTGTTTCTCTCACCGCTGAGATGATCCTCTCAGAAACCCTGTCAAACCGCTCTGATCAGATCCGCCCGCCGAATCCGTCCGGACCGACTTTTTAGTCTTGATCTTTTCACCGTCTGTGTGATGAGATCGATACCGGCCCGGTGTCCGTCTGCACTCTGGACCGGTGTGATGGACACCCTTGGACTCCCTTTTTGTATTGTTACAGACGAAAGATTCCCGTACAAAAGACGACACTTTTTTTATTTATTTATTTATTTATTTATTTGGGATTCGGCCGTATCTGAGCTGAGATCTTAATAAGGTTCAGAACGGCTCGATGGCAGTTTTTGTACACCGAGACGTTTCATCCAGGTCGCGTCGCCTTTTTTTTGGGGGGGGGGGTGACCGACGGCCCCTGTTTTGCTCCAGGGAATTGAATTGAAAGTGAACGATGGGGGTTCCGAAATGTATTTATTTGGCATAATTATTTATTTTAATTGACGACACGACGATCAGACGAATCTGGTGGATATAGAACTGTCGATTCTTTTTGAGCCAGGGTGCCGTGGCTTTGAATAGGGCTACTTCGGTACGTGTACTCGTTGCTGCCCCCTAGTGTATGTAATGACCTTTTTTTGCGTTTGCTAGAAATCTTCTTTCTTTTAATAACGACTTACATCCCATCTTACAAAAATGCTTTGCATCCCGTGATATGATTATATTGACTAATTTTTCCTTAAAGACAACTATGTCTAGACGTGCTGAGGCCCTCTAGTGGTCCGGCTCCAGCTCAAGACTGTAATTAAGCAACGCAGACTGCACCATCTATTTCATTAAATTCCATATGCGTTGTGAACGTTATTTTGCATATTTCAAAACATTTATTAATTGCTTGTATAAAAATACGCCGGCATCTTTTCAGACACCGAATTAGCAGTAAAATTACGAACGTTTTACTGAACAACAGGATTTCTGTTCCACATGCTCAGTGGCTTCCGCGCATTCACACACCAGTGCTTTACTTTACTGCCAAAATCATAATTACTGTTTTCAGCAATCTGTTCATCCACCCACTGAACGGCGCATCCATCCGTCAGTCCCCTCATCTCTCGGTATCATCCATCGGCCCAACAACCAAGCCATCAGCTTACTAATATTGTACCATCATCATCATATATCATCCATCTATCCTGATGTTATACCTCCACCTCACGTCTCTATATCTCATCCATCTATCCTCACGTTATACCTCCACCTCACGTCTCTATATCTCATCCATCTATCCTCACGTTATACGTTTACCCCAGTACCAGTTCTTTACAGAACTTTTATTAAGAGAACAAATTCGAAGCACAAGTGATTCAATTCTGCTGCTCGTATGATTTACTGATTTTTTTTTTCTCAGCCTGTAGCCGAGCAGACGTCCTCAGAAGCGTCCTCACACTCGAGTACCGGGCACGTGGGCGCCTCTCTGAGGAGAAGGATGGCTTTCGGTCCTCGAGTTCTTGACCCTCTTGTGTTGTAGCGCCTCCCGTTTCTTTCACCAAAACGCTTTTAATAGATTCTCTTTCCAGGTGGTTAGGCTGGATCAGCCCGGCGGAGATCGGCCTGTGTTTACACTCTCAAAGTGTTTATTTTTCCATTATGAAATTGTCATACTGACATCTAGTGCTTAAACGACAGAATAGCATGGCCCGTGAGACCGTAACCATAGGAACCGATTAGCTTTAACATATTCACATTTATCATTAAAATGTCAAGTGCTTCCTCCACCTTTTGAACGCTGGCGCTGAACGTCATTACATTTCTCCGGTACGGTTTTCGACGGCATTTATTCATCCGCTTTTATACAGGAATAAATAAAGTAATGCATTTGTTCAAGCGTTCAGCCGTCACGCTAACTAACCAGCTAACTAACCAGCTAACCAACCCGCTATTCAAATAACCATCTAGTCAGTATCTCGTCCCCTATACTAACATCCATCAATTAATCAAATCCATCCACCTTTCGGTCCATTTATCTACCCGTACCTCCATCCATTCACCCACCCATCCATCCAACCACCAAATCATGCCTCCACCCACCCACTCATCTGTCTACCTGTCATCCATTCATCCATCTACCCACCCATTGATTTGACCAGACATTCATCCATCTACCCACCCATTGATTTGACCAGACATTCATTCATCCACCCACTCGAACAAACGTCGCCCGACCATTCATCTACCCACCAATACATCCACTGAAGCATCCGACCATATATTCATCCACTCATCCACCATTCATCCAATATTCCACCCATCCATTCAACCGTCCAAGCATCCATCCATCCACCCATTCATTCAACCGTCCAAGCATCCATCCATCCACCCATTCATTCAACCATCCAAGCATCCATCCATCCACCCATTCATTCAACCCAACTTCTTAATCCCGGTCAGCAATCGATTTAAAATCACCGCAGCCTCGGTTTATCTTCTGACTGTCCAGGAAAGGATGGACCCCCCCATCCGAAACAGCGCCTGGAGACCCATGATGCCGTGCGGCTGCTGTGTGCATTCCATACTAACGCCCACTGTCCTTCTAAAAGAAGAAAAAAAGGAATTTAATTAAAGTCATTAGAATTAAAATTGTTCATTTGCACTAATAGGTCGCCTCTGGATGCACAATTTGTGTTCGACCAGGCGTGACTCATTCCATTCCAGAATGATTCAGCGGCGGTGATTTGAGGAAAATTATTCGCCGTTTTGGTTGAAACGTGCGTAGCGTTAAAGCGCTAATGAAGGCGCGAGGATGCGCTACGCTAGCTGCATGGCAAAGGACGTTTCGGTCTGTTGTGAAGAGCGCGTGTGTCATATGCGCTTGGCATTGAAGCTTTCTGAAGTGTTTTCCATCAACCCGCAGTCTCCCACACACACACACACACACACACACACACACGCTGGCGCTCACGCATGCACACACTCGCTGAGCAGTGCTGAAAGAATTGCCTTGAAGTGTGTTACTTTGATTTACTCTATAAATACAGACAGCCTTGTGTGTGCGCGCGCAGTAATTCCATCTGGCGTTCGGCGCTGACTGTTGTTCCTGGTCCGTGTCGCGCCGTCTCCCCTCGCTACAGAGCGCCATATTTACCCGTGTAAACCGCCGGCCTGCGAGGGACGTTCAGGAACGAGACGGTAGGCAGCTGGCAGCTTGACTCCCGACGTGGTCGAGGCCCTTCAATCTCGGGCCCAGACATACGCCACCTTCCCCAGATAATGCGCCGCATTCGTCTGCTACGCCAGAGGAATCTCAATGAACACACCCCAGAGGCGTTTTTTTTACACTCCCACTCCGACGCCGCAACTTCGCGTGATGGCTGATTCATGGCGCCACTCTTAACCCTCTTGGGAGCAGACGGTGATGGTGGCGTGGTCGGGACTGATACGCTAGTTGGCGTTAACTTTCAGCAGAGCTTGGTTAACCGACCAGTTAACTGCAGTATCGTCCCGAGTATCAGCGGCACTTTTTTCCACAATTTCCAACTGTGGTGCTGCTTATTTAAGCAACCGATAAATAGTCAGTTGTAACAGAAACTTTAAATCTAGCTGCACATTTATAACACAACATGTTATGATGCAACATTTATAACACAAC
>JAOUQU010276858.1:0-13227 GCA_028566735.1 Ammoglanis amapaensis
AAACCCACGCTGACACGGGGAGAACATGCAAACTCGGGGATCGAACCCGGGACTTCTTGCTGTGAGGCGACAGTGCTGAACCACTCAGCCACCGTGCCGCCCCTATATATATATATGAGAATGAACATATATATACATATATACAATCAGTAGATCATATGACATGCATCCCAAACCGCACACATGCACACTTCCGGCACTGTGTGTGTTCGAGAAACACAAGGCACTAAAGGATGGTGAACTAAAAAAAATCTCCAAAATACAGTGCAATATGATGCACACTATGTGCTATAGGACGCACACTATGCACACGACAGACACCATTTTATTACATAATTGTTCTTTATAGTATATCGTCAAAATGATCCTTTATGCTCATTAATTGAATGCAACAACAAGCAAGACATTTTACAGCTGTTCAAGTATCAAAATAAGCTAGTTAATGTCTAGCATCTCATAAAAACTACAAATAATCTATAAGTTATGTACATTTAAGAACTAAGGATACAATACCTGGAATCCTTGGAGGTTGTGATGTAAACTTCCTAAAGTAAAATAAAAAAAATGAGAAAAACATCAGCTGTGTAATTCCACTTTATAAAACTGGCATTTTATAATCCATTACTGTTTATAATTTCAAAAGTGTTATGATGCAAAGTTAGTTGAGTTTGAATCAATACCATTTCTTGGTATTGACACAAATTATCAATGCCCAAATAGATCCTTTCACTGTAATGTAACAACTTTAGTTCATTCATGGATTTGTTTGTTTTTATACCACGTTTGAACTTTGGCCATTTTCATGGGTTCACAATTCACATACCGATAGAGCTGAAATGTTTGCTGACATTTGTATTTAACAAGAATTATCAGTAAGTCAAAATGGGTGGCTCATTTAAGTAATTAAAGGACCCTTCTCCACTGCACAGCTGGTAAAATGGTGTGGGAAAAGTGTAACATGTTTCCTAAATCAATTCTTGGGACACCATAAAAAGGTGCTCACTGGTCTACGATCAATGAGATCCAGCACTGGAATACTATAAAAACTGGCATTTGATTATATGATCAGGCTGCAACATACTGTTGTCTGAGGTGTCTGAGGTGAATGGTTAAGGCCCCGAAATGAATTTTTCCAGTCGTTTGGTGTGCGTCACAACACTAAACAAGTGTTTTTGTGAAACACTGGCAACTGCGACCCTTACCAGAATAAAGTACAGTAAAAAAAAATAATAAACTTGGATGGTTAGAAAATGCACACCTTTGCTTGCTTACCTTTTTGGTTTCTTTTCTTCTGTCATTCTAAAAATAAATATATAACATTAAAAAAAGACATATTAGTTTACTAAAGCAATACAAACATCTGATATGAACACAACTGCTACAGTGTACAGTGATTATATCGATGACATATTTAAATATAATACAGATTACCAATTTAGTATCTCACATTATCTAGAACAGCTATTAGATTGTATACTTTGCATACTTGTTGACTAGGAATCATGATTTCTCGCTAACCCTTGATACTAATGAGATCACAAGCATACCATGTGCAGTTCTCCTATGAAGAATTGCTGCAGCATCTCTCTGGCATCTGTGGAATGACCAACATCTTCAAAGCTCTCTGTTGCATCTGAACCTGCCTGCTCCAAAAGCACCTCCTCACCACCAGGATGCTATAAAATATAACATTAATACACTGAGTTAACTGCCTTGGATGCTCTGATTGTATTTGACTGGCCACATGAAAGATTAAACTTGAATGCAAATACTTTACGTAACACTGATGCAAAGTGACGGTCAACTGTATCCTGCTTTACATAAGTGAGATACATGATAAACTAAGTTGTCACACCAGAAAACATTAAATTAAACACTAGCGTATAATAAATTAATAAACTAGAGGTGCATAATGCATCGATTGTGCAGACTCTAGGTCACTGTTTCTTTCATTTGAGTTCTCGCTCTCGTTTTTTGGAACACCGCTGCTTCTGCGTCAGATCTTTCGTGTCTCGAGCATTCACCAGGCCGGTGATGGCCGGTGATGGAAGATCAAAAGTTGGTCAGTTCGTTAGAAATGTGTTCAGTGTGGTTGAGGTCAAGGCTCTGTGTAAACCTATAGATCTTCTCTCCACACCCAGCTCATCAAACAATGTCTTCATGAACCTTGAACTTTGGGGAAGGGGAAGAGAACAGCCATGATAGATAGAACATACTGGAACTTTTCCTCTTGGTAACAGGTGTTAAAGTATCAGAACTCAAAATCAGTCCACATATGATAAGCCTGAGGTGAATAACTAAAGAAAAACACTATTTAATTAGTTTGTTAATAATATCTGTGTATTGTCACACATACATTTTAATACAGAAAGTACAGATTAAGTTAGTTAATGGTTCGTCATACCGACACCACACGTCACACTGTACTATGCTAAACAGTAACTTTATTAATACTCCTCAGGTTTAGTATAATGAAGTCCATTTTGTTTAAGCTTGTAAATAGCAGTTGGTTAGTTTAGGGTTAATATTGTAGCTATTGAGGCACGGCTAAGTTAGCTTGGCTAGCTTAGCTAAGCACGTCGTGTAATAACCAGGCGACTTACAGAACTAGTTACAGTAAGAAGTTACTCAACATCCCGGATGTTCAGCTTCCCGCACGGCTTTTTACTCTACCCGTATTCTAATGACACCTAATCCAGGCCCAAACCTGGAGCACCAGTTCTAGCTGAATTAAACCAGTTTGTTGATGAAGCGCGAGTGTTAAATGTCCGATATAAAGTATCTGGTGGATTGGTTAGGCGGTGAGATCTTTACCTCTTCTAGAAACCGTGTAATATCGTAAACTTTATCGTGGATGATGATCCAGGTGTCTCTGCTCAGGTTGTGTGCTTGGACCTCTTCGAGTGTGAAATATTTAACGCCGCTTGGCGCGCCATCATCACTTTTACTCGTTTCTTTTTTCACCATCTTTAATAACTCGTTTCCTGAATCCTCACCAATCTAACGTCTTGTAGCACAAGTCAGTTTAACGCCTGTCTGGTTGTATGTACGTTTGTGTGAGAGACTCGGCCAATCAACGTGTTGAATGTCATCTAATACGAACCGTCACTATCCAATAGCAAAAGCTCGTTTACCAACCGCGTCCAATCAGAATCAAGGACTGAAGTCAGCGTGGATGTTCGATCCTGGTCAGGCTCTCAACGGGTCCGGTTAAACGTTAGAAACCGAAGACGCTGTCGTCTCTGTGTAAACGCCCTACCGACCATAGCACCAATGAGAATCGAGAGAATGAGAACCCGAGCACCCTGGGTGTCATTTTATCAACAGGCTTTCTTTGGGTTCCCTGCATTTTACCATCCAAAAGCAACACGTTTCGCTTTTAAATAAAAATACACCAGGCACTAAGACCAAGCGGAAAAAAGACCGTTCAACTCCTCAGCTCGTCCACACGCTCATTCATTGGCTTAGCCGTTTCTTTCTCTAAGTGTGATTGGCCGTCCCCACTGTCACTCAATCTGGTTCTGAAACCGTGCCTAGACTAGCGCGCCGACGTGCAGCTTTTTGTAGTTCTCGGTTTGACCATATTTGGTTTTCCGGATCTAACGTAATTGAATTTAAAAATAAAGATAATATTATTTTTGTTGCAGTCGTGTTCTATAAGTAAATAACACATCTATCCAAATAACAAATCTATTTCGATCAGTCAAGTGTACTCTTTGTTCATTAGGATTGTAACATATCAGTTTAAGATCACTGTTAGGCAATCTCTCGATGCGGGGAGAACATGCCAACTTCACATAGAAAGGACTCCACGGTTAAAAAAAAAACGTGACGAGTCATTTTTCAACAGTCAATTTCCATCATTTTTACAAAACACTTGTAGTATTGATGTGCTACTCTAGGTGGCAGTATAATTCAGGATTTGTTTTGTCCACGTTACTCGAGCTCTAGTTTTTTTTATCGTATCCTTACATCGATAAACCCAACACAACGATATACAGTTATAAATATCTTACTGTAAACAGATTTCAGATTTTTAGATAATTAGATCAACTAAATTAGGCTAAACAAAGCTAAATGTATTAACACCTCGTCAACCCAGGTGTCCAAAGCCTATAAAGACCAGAGGAACTGGAGCCTAATAAACACAAATTTCCACATCATGTTCCTCATAAAACTTCCACATTGCTTCTAATGCCAATATTATATACGTTGTGATACAGACACACACGATAAGCATCTCTCCCTCAGTACCAGACAGCTGGGTATGTTTACACATGAAATTAGATTGTGATGTTCACACTCTTTCCTTCTATACGGTGGTGCATTATGATGATTTCACAAGAGGTGGACTCATTAAACAGTGCCACAACTGTCTCAAAAGATAATAGACAGTGATTCATTTAATCAGAGGTATTATTTAATCAGTGCTACAGGTTTGGTCAAAATACCTGCCGCGTGTAGGGCATGGTAAATTACCTAGCAATATTAAATAGTTTCTTTCTTCTGTGTGTGGTAAGGGACATAATCTTTCAATTAAGACCATGCCGGAGAGAATATGAGTAAACTGGCTTTCACTGATAACAGTGACAGCAGGACAAAGTACAATCTCTTTCCTTACCTATGAAATGAGGCATGTAATAAGGTCCAAAACACCGAGAGAAATGCTACACTATGGTAATGGCTGATGGGGTTGGGAATAATAAAAAGATAAGTAAAGAATGATGCATAAACGCAAAGAAGCATTACATAAATACTTACAAGCAAGGTGTGCCACAATGGGTTCATGTTACGAGTATGGGTTTAATAATGTGGCTATACTTAAAGGTGCGGAGTAAACAAACCAGAAAAAGAGAACACAGCCACCAGACACAATCACAGACTTAGAAAAGCCACAATTAGGGGTTAAAATGTCGACACCTATAAACCTGTTCGAGAACTGAACTCGATGTCCTAGTGCTCAAATGTCACTATGACATTGTGTTCCTGCTTTACTAGAGAAAATGAAAGCTTGCAAGTTTATGGTGCATACAATGAAAAAAAAACATTGTTTAATTGTGTGTGTGTGTGTGTGTGTGGGGGGGGGGGGTAAACAGATGTGAAGCAACACGTGGAAAATATGTATAAACCATGGTAAACATACTAATTGCACTATAACGAACATGGTCAGTGCACAGCACTGGTAAATAGAATGTAATATGTTATTATGAACAGACTGTGGTAGGTCATATAAAAGTTTGGAAGCATTTTGGGAAGTAGGTAAACAATAGATAAACAACAAATCTACATTTGTACCGTGCATGAGGAGTCTGCATAGTGTAAATATGTAGTCTGCATAAAAAAACACAAACTACAAGCTCACATATATATACGCACATAGTGTATAAGTAGTTTGCATAAATAGTGTGTGTGTGTGTGCATAAGTAATGTGCATAAGAAGTGCACACTTATACAATAAAAAAACTGAACTGTATAACCAGTTATGTTTACCAATCAGTGGATTTTTATTCAGTTTAGGAGAGCTCGAGCCCACTGTAGCCTTTGGCTGGTAACAATAGAACACTGTTCCTTTGCTGTTCTAGTCTATTCGCCTCCAGTGTGTTGAGCATTTTTATAATGACTATTCTGCATCGTTTTGTGCAGAAACGACAAAATATATGAATATTTGCCTTACGTGTACAAATCCATCCATCAGGCCCTAATAAGCATGGTCAAATCACCCAAATCTCTAATTGTTATACTGCTCTCATAGGATGGTTGTCTTCTTGTTTTCTCCTTCACTAAACAGCTGTTTTGGAGACAGCTTAAACTCACAACTGGTGTATAAATAAGCAATTAGTTACAGTATTGTCTGTGTTGATGAGTTCATATTCATTACTGTTCCTTCAGCTGTCAGACTTAAACTTGAGTTCGACAGTTTCATGGAGGCGATTAACAGTCGACATTGAAAAACCACAAGAAAATATTTCAGACCACATTTAGGGTGCTGATTTTTACTGTTTATGTTGAACGTAGATCAGTAAGTGAAAGGCAGGAATATTTCATAAACTGTGAATTTCAATTTATTTTATTACCGACAGAACACACATGCTTACTCACTCGAACTCTCACTCAATTAAGGAGGCAGTTTAAGTCTACATTATGTTGTCTTCCAAAGATGCTGGAGCTTATCCCATCGTCTCAGTGGGCACAAACAGTGCTTACAAAAATACTAATTAAAACGTATAATTTTTTTTCTAATATCAATGATGATAATCCTAGGTTCAATCTTCATGTGGGGTGGTCCAGGTTGTTTTGGTATGGGTTTCCTCCCAAATTTCACAACAGACAGCTATACAGCCATGTATTTACCCACATGGTAAATTGTCCTGTAGGTAAATAGCCATGAGGATGCATAAAATAGTGCATTGTAGTGCCAATCCAAAGCCCAGATAAATAAGAACGGATTGCATCAGGAAAGCCATGCCAAATCAGTAATGTGTTGCACACATCTAATGGCTGCAGCTGAAAGATACAGCCTAGCAGACTAAATATAAGATCTGTTTTCTACACGATTTTATAAAAAAAACATTTAGCTGTTACTCAATCTTAGCCAGCTAAGAGGCTAAAAGAGCAGTTTCATATGACCAAGTAATGGAATTTGGCTCAGATTGAGATACTTTATCTACTTTCCATTTATCCATTATACAAAAATAAGTGTAAACAATATTCTCGACCACAGAAAAAATGACCAAGGTGGTACAAAGGTAGAGAATACAATGTCAGACACATAGCGCTGATGCTTCTTGCATCAACATGTGATTACGGCCTATAAAAACTGTCCAAATCCGTGTACATATTAGTAGTCTTGATGTACTACAATTTCCTCCAAGCCCAAAAATAATTAAGATGCCGCATTGGCTGCTTTCAATTGCCCATAGGAACTTGAGGACTGCAGAAAACCTGCGTGAACTCAACTTAAAGTGTAACCTTGAATGCATAGGTTATGTATTTTCCTCCCGAACTGGTCATATCCTATTACCCAATAATACTTCCTCTACTGCTAACCTCAGTGTGAAACACACACCCTCCTTCATGTGTGCAGCGGTTGACCACAGGATCCTGCTTGAAAGTTTACAAGTTTGTAATTTCAGTCATCTTTATACATATGCATGGATATACTTGTACATCCTAATATAACTATAAGCACAGTTGTTATAAGGTGGCAAAGACAAGCATTGAGGTTAACAGTGTCTGGCACTATAAATATGCCCATGCTGTGTGTACATTCGGTGTTCAGCTTTCAACCAACTCAAACTTTTTACTTATGTATGATAATGTCCATCTTTGTCCTTAATCGTTTCTTAATAACTTCTACACAAGAAATCCAATACAAGGGCTTCTCAGCTTTATTTTATAATACAAACATGTAACATATTACCACCTACATTAAACATTTTACAAAGACTAAAATAATTTATTTACAACAATATTTTACAAACCCTTTGATTTTCCAATTTTGGAAAATGACTTCATCTTAGGACAGCAGCAGCTCATTCATACAAAACCGGTGACAGACCTTAAATCATCAACCGAAGTTGCACCTCCATAAGCTACTGCATATTTAAAATGTATAATAATTTACAGAATAGAAAGGCAATCGTTTAATCCCAAATATTTTCACAAAGAGATGTAGTCATGCACTGTCATGGCCTGCTGAGTCAAATTCACAGTAACTTTAAAGACCAAAGGGCAGATACCTGATGCTCAGGCTTCATAGAGACATATGACAAAGATGTTACTTTTCAATGACCGACATTGCGGTGCTGACCTTTACGTAAATGTTAAGTGCCTAATTACTTTCTCGCCACATAAAGGTTAACCTTTCTGCACTGCTGCCTGCTGACATATTGATAAGAAAATGTGGGGGGAACAACAGTTTGTCAGAAATAAACCCAACAAAACTGCATCATTTGTAGGGCAAAAAAACTTTTGAATTTTAACAAAACTGAAAAAAATTACTCAAGCTGATGAAGCTGCACTTTTTATATAGCTTGAAAGGCTTCAAATTAAAAAAAGTGTAACTAAAAAAAATCAAAATTCACCAGGAATATTATTGAAAATATGTAGCAAATGTAAAAAGGCACGACCTGCCCATGAGCTAAAATCTAAAACTGTTGAGAAGATCATGTTGGATAATGGGTGAAAACTTAAAGCTGCACCATTCCTGTTGTGAAGCATTTGGCTTTGATCCTAAGGTCCATCAATACCCTTTGTTGGAACCTGCAGAATAGTTTGCAGGATTCACATTTTTGGCAATTAAATATAAGCCTCGGCAGCGATAGTGAGTAATGTGCAAGTGGAGGATACACTGGAAGATCGTTCATGAACAGTGTTGTTATTAAATGCAGGCACCATTGAAATTTCTATTTGCTTGCCAAGGCTTAGAGTCCTTCCAGCACTAGGACAAAGTCCTAAACACATCTTCTGAAGAATGAGGTGAAATTTTCTTCTAAAGCTCCGATTGATCCAAAAGTAAAAGATACAGTTAAGGAATCCATTGGAGGTTGGTAACCACACAGCTACAAATTCTAACCATTCGGGGACGCCACTACCAGACATTGCTAGAACAAAATAAAAATAAAAATGCCAGTTAGGAGATTAAGGCAGATATGGTGACATCCCTGTAATATAGTCCTGTATTACAAAAGCACAGACTGAACATAAATCATTAAAATGTATTTGTGCTGTAGACAAGATGCCACAAACATTTGGTAAACTTAGACAAACACACTAATCTGATCATTTGTTCAACAGAATTTAGACAGACGAGTCAAAACATAAAAACCGCAAGTATAAAATTTTGTGATAATTAATGGGCACACACAGCAGTGCTTTAAATTAAGTCATGAAGTGGATTCGCGTTTTACACCATATATTTCTATTTAAAAAAAAAAGCAATAATACACAACTCATTTGAGTAAATACTGCTGTTTTCTTCTTAGCACCATATACTCTGTTAATCCACATTTAGACTTTTAGCAATTTTAGAAAAGTCAATAGCCAACATCATGCATATAATGTGTGTCAATAGTGTTAATGTAAACTGAACTTAACAGAAAATAAAAATAGCCTACAGTGGAAAAAGCTCTGGGCTATCTATTGGAATACTGTTGAGTCAAATCCAGGGTCTGCTGTGCTGCTACTGTGCGCGGCCTTTAACCCTGTATGCTCTGGAGGCATACAATCACTGACCTTACGCGCTGACCCCTGCTTCCAAACAAACTGGAATATGCTGATTTGTTATTATACATGTGTGTACTGCACATGTGCATGTGTATATTTGACAAAAACGACTAAAAGTACATACAAAAAATGTTCGAATTCACTAAACAAAAGCGAAATTACTACATTTAATGTCTTTAATGCGTACAACCAGACATCAATTTGTCTTAAATGACTGCAAATCTGGCTAGAAAACTGAACCATTGCGTCGAGCCATTGAAGTAAACAATCAATATTTAGCTTGAAAAACGTCTTTGCGTGAGGACAAAACAGCCAAAAAAAGCACTAGCACACCTGAGCCAATAATTTGAACTTCCCAGTTTCAAACCCTGCACTACCACTAGTGGGCAGGGTGTTACTCTGGCCAGCAAGATGGCCAAACCAGTCGCCGGCCCCGCCAAATCCAGAGGTTTGTACGCAACGTATATCCAGTATTAAATCAATAATACGGACAAGATCAGCCAAATAACATTATTGTAGATTTAAATAAGAGCATGAAATATTTTGATATTAGCATTTCGATTGGCACGGTGGCTTATTGGTTGGCAATGTGGTCACACAACAAGAAGTCTCAGGTGTCTGCCTGGGTTTCTTCCGGATACTCCGGCTTCCTCCTACAGTCCAAAAACAGACATGCAGTCAAGTTAGTTGGAGATTAGCCGAAATTGGCCAGTGTGTGTGGGTGTGCTCGTTTCTGTAGCCTGGAACAGACGGACGACCTGTTCATGTGTTTAGTGTATCCGCACAGTGTGTTCCTAGATGATGACTGACTATATGATGGATGGATGGATGGATGGATGGATCGATGGATGGAGCGGCATTCACTCACCATTGTAAATCATGACCACCATGCACGGCGTCCAGCACGTGTAATAAGCAGTCATGACTGGCACCAGAACCCGTGATGCCACATTGGGTCTGTTCCATCCTCCACTGTACTTCAATTTCATCCTCTGTCTTTTGGCAGCCACCCACAGTCTGAGGTTACAGAAGGTCATGAGAGCCGAGCAGGGGAAGAAGATGAAGCAGGTGAGGGTGAGAGAATAAGTCACGTTGCTGGAGTAGGACGGGTTACACACTAGGGAGGCAGTGGAGAACTGCACCTCTATGATCCCCTCAGGGCAGCTGATGGGTACCAGGAGCACCGGGGGAAAGAGCCAGGAGAAGGCGATGATGAGCAAAGCTCGTCTCCGGGTGAGAATGCTCGAATACTGCAGCGGGTAGAAAACAGCCACGTAACGTTCCACGCTGATACTAGCCAGCGTGTACATACACGTGGAATAAACGGTGGCGTTAAAAAAAGCCACGATGTGACAGAACGGATCGGGTCCTTCGCTGTAATCTTTTATCAGACTCACACACAGATTTAAAGGCATGACGATCAACCCAAACGCCGAATCAGCCCCCGTTAAAGACAATAAAAAGTAACGAGAGTTGCGAGACCAGCCTGGTACCGCTGAACAGATCACAGTCACCACAGCTACATTCCCCAAAGTGATCATAACACCCAAAGCCAAAATAATCCCCATTTTTATAGGGCGGTTGGCCTCCAGTAACCTCAGTGCCTCAATGTGGTCCGCATCGTAAACCTCAACCGCCAAGGTCATGTTACACACGTTACCCGCTCCAGACATCTTGCTTAATTTAAAGCAACCATAACCACGACGCTTTAAGAAATTCGGGATATAAATAAGTTTAAATTTAATACTTTTTGAGAAACAACACGCGGTTAAGTTTTTGCTTTCAAACGGTCCTGTAAAGGTGGTGGAATCAGGACGAGCACCTGCTCATTTAGGGTCATGTGACAAATACCATCCAATTATATTTCAAGGAGGGAACAATGCTACAGCTACAGTTACTTAAAAGTTACTACTTTAACCTTTTTTTATTTACTTAAGTACATAATACATTTGCAGTAGAACACTAAAGTGGCCAGACTACCATAGAAGTAATTGGAACTGTGAGCATTTCTCAGGTGAAAGTCTACACCACTTAACCTTAAACAATATAGTTAAGGTGGTTTAAAGTATTAAAATATTAAACTAGCAACACCTAACTTGACTCACTCATTACTCTTCATTGGTACTCTCTACTACTATAATAATGAACCTGTACTCTAAAAAGAAAGTCATATATTTTACACGTTATCAGTATATTTATAAAAAGATGCCCAAACATTCAGCAAATGCATTCATCCCAATTCAGTCTGAGCAATTAGAAACTTAAAATCCTTGCTCATGGGCCCAACAGCCACATTGGTAAGGTTTTAACCACTGTCCTTTGGATTACTATTAGAGTACCAGTGCTTGATACAGTACCTTAACCTCTAAGCAACAGCTTACCACAAAGTCAATTACTGTATACTTTAATTATTTTCTACAAACCCTCACCTAGTTTATTCAAACTGAAATTATTTTCATTTATTCATAATATGCCATTCGGGTAATCTAAACTGACGTTTACTTCAAATTTTTAAATACAATCGTGTGTAATTGCAATTCTTGTTGTTTTATTTGTAACTAAGTCCAAATCAAATAATAATTGTTCTAAAGTTTATTGGGTGTAAAGTTGATTACCTGTTTAATTAGCAGTTGGTTAATTATCAGTAGTACTACTACTGTGAACTTTAGGGATTACCTTTCTACTATAAAAGTTCATCCACAATAAAAGTTCATAATGCTGTTTTCATGGGATTTGTCATCTTTTGAAATAATTTATGAAAAATGATTTCCTTTTAAGGAGGATAGAGAATATATTACATTTATTATACTCATTTATTGTTACACTGATGTATAAAACTGTAGCCATAACCATTTAAAAATAATAAGTTTTTTTTTTTTTTTTTTTTTTAATCTTTAATTAAACATGTCCATCTATTTCTTTAGTACAGCTGAAAGTTAAACAGTGGTTGGACTAGTATTAGACAGCAGTGCCACCAAACTAGTTTACTATAGTTTTTTTCAGATAATAAAGCTGTAAACAACATTACTAATTTAGCACCTTAGCCACAGTCCAACCTACCAGCTTTGAAATGCCCTGAAATATCAGTAAAGGTGGCCAGTCATACAAATTCACGTTTAACTTAATTAATTCATACCAATTTCCTACCAATTCCAGGCTCAATAATTGATCCCATTAATGATAAATATATATGCATGGACACACTGAATAATTCAATTTTGATTGAAAGAAGAACACAACCTCAGCAAAGACTTGATATATGATGAAAGGGAAGTTAGGTCAACTTGTTATTTTACCAATTGAAATATTCTATGGAATATTGCCAAGAGATATTTAAGACTTTTTATTTCTGCAGTCATTTCCGGATGCCCATTGATCCCTTTCCATCTAAGAGTCTTAAATTATCTTATTTATTTAAACATGTCCTACTGAAGTCATTTACTTCAATGGAATATGCAGGTAATACTAAGTTATTAGACATGAGATTGGCATTCGTCTGGCTTGTTGTAACATTAGTCGGTTTACGTATCTAAGCTTTGCAGTAAACTCATTTATCAGGATGTGTTTATTAGGCCATTAACAAGAACATAAATCATGGTAGTGCTTTTCTTTATATGTTTAGTGCCTTTAAATAAGCAGTTAATGGTTAGGCAATTACCTTCTTACTTCAGTGCTTATTATCAGTTAGGGACTAACTACATTTAAAATATAGTTGCTGACAATGCTAGTAAATGGGGAAAGATCGCAATAATGTTAACACCATCATGATTACGTCTGTAAAACTAGCCTGACTAAGAATGTTTTGGACCAGCACGTACATTGATCTGAATGCAAATAAATAAAAATAAGAAGAAAATAACAACAAAAGAAGAAAATCGCTGCAGTATTTGCAGTATATTTGGTATACATGACCCTTACAACCCGGATTACAAATAATATTATTTATTTTCTTCTGTCATCACTTTTTCTTTTGCAATTGCATTTCTTAGGCTGATCTCCAGG
>JAOUQU010276966.1:0-13226 GCA_028566735.1 Ammoglanis amapaensis
ACACACCATTAAAAACCTCATTCTCATGTGCAATAATTGTTTTTGTTCAAGATTTGTATTTTTTGTAATTATTTGACATTTATAAAAAACTAAGATTATTAGTAATTCATATGTAAATAAGTAATAACTTTATTTTTTTTACACCCTCATTTTGTATTATGTCAACTTTATTCCTGTTTTGTTTGTTTGTATGTGTGTTTGTTTTTTATTTGTTGGTTTCTAGTTTTGCTTTTCCAAATTCTTAATGTTATTTTTATTTGTAATCTGTAAGCTTTAGCAATACAAATGTGAATATTTGTCATGCTAATAAAGCTCTTTGAATCTAAATCTGTGAGAGAGTGAGAGAGTGAGAGAGTGAGAGAGTGAGAGAGAGAGAGTGTGAATGATGGCTTATGCTGTTCTGGGATGTTGAGTTGCGTAGCATTTTTTGTTTTTGATTGTAATAAAATAACTATATAATAAAGTATGATAAGTATCTTGGGTTCGATCCCCGTTTGGAACGGTTTCAGTCTGTGTGGCGTTTGTATGTTCTCCATTTCTCTGGTGCCTTCCAGTCCAAAAACATGCAATTGAAATGAACTGACGATACTAGATTTTGTGTGTTTTATCTGCCTATGACTGTTTGACATTAAACGTTATTTAGTGTTATTATAAATATCGTTATTATAAATATTATTTGTCATCATTGTAACCAAAAGCCTTCAAGAAAATTCCTGATGAACAAATAATCTCATGATTGGTTTTATTTTTTTCCTATTATTAATACATTTATTGTTCTTGTTTGCATGGTTAGTTAATAATTTAATAATATTACTATAATTGTATTTAACACTATCAAGGCTGTTTTATTGTTTTTATTATTTTAGCTAGTTTTAATTTTTATTTTTTTTTGCTGTTGATATTTATTATATTAATAATTGTTTTTATTATTGTTAACCAGTAATATAATGATTGTTCTTCTCATTATTTGTTTATCATTTGTTATTGTTATTTGTTATTGATTTCTATTCTCGGAGTTGTTTAAGTTATTATATTTGAGTTTACTAATAAAAACGATTTAAATTTTTTTTTTTTAATAATATTGTTGCGATTTTTAGTTTAAGTTATAAGTATTGTGGTTTATGTTTATTTTTCTAATCTTTAATATAGTTTTTTTTTTCATTATATTAACCTTGTCATAATTATTGCCAGATTTACCAGATTTTTGGAAAATATTGTTATTAAAATTAACATGTAAATGAAAATATGTGCAGGTCTGATCAGCTCTAGCGTGCTCAGCGCCCCTCGTAATCCTCTGTGTGTTCGAACCCTCGTCCACCTCTGCAGGAGTGACCCAGCACAATGGATCACATTCCAGCACTTAAACTTCCTCAAGCACCAGGTACAGGTAGCACACTCATGAGCGCTCAGAACTCCGTGACCGGTTTGGACCGGTTTCACTCACTCCTTCTCATTTTTAGTATTTCCAGTTTGTCTCCTCGGCGGGCGGCCTGTGTCAGAGAGCTGGACCCAAACAGGAACCCGTTAGCCCCATCCAGGAGGAGGGAGAACATTCTGTGATCCATGAGATCAAGGAGCTGCCGGCTGATAAACCTGTGCCCGTTATAGACGTGCTGGGTGCCGCTGATGAGCCAGAGGTGGTCAGGCTGGCCCGGATAGAGGCGCGGCAGTGGAAGGAACTGAGCGTGAACATCTCGGAGTTGCCCGGGATTTATGCCCGTCTGTCCAAAATCAAGCTCACAGGTATTCTCTCGGTCCAAGTGGGTCACTCAGGGTTTTCCAGGAGAAGCCAAAACCTCAGTGATCTCATGCCTCTTGGTCAGGCGTCCGTTTACTTTTGGCTCGTAAAGACTTCTTTTCATCTCTTGTGTTCCACAGCACTCGTAGTCACCACCGCGGCGGCGGGATTCGCAATGGCTCCTGTGCCCTTCGACCCAATCACCTTCACTCTGGCCTCAGTGGGAACGGGCCTCTGCTCATGCATGGCCAACTCAATCAACCAGGTCAGTCACTTTATACACACACACACACACACACACACACACACACACACACATACACACACACACACACACACACACACACACACACACATACACACAGGTACAGACACACGATGTCCACATGATGATGCTAGCTGCTGTGCCGGTTTACACTGACTTTTTCTTTAACCTTATTGAAAAGCTCTTAACAAGAAAAAAAACTAAGAAGTTATAATCAGCAGCTTTCATCATTCAGAGCAGAACTGCCGATGTCGTCATCCACGTCACATCTGCACAATAGCAGTAATGACTGGTGCTCATTTCGGCACTGACCCCAGTGTGGACACAAGCTGTAATTTTCAGAAGGTTGTGATTACGACGTCAGGGAGGAATGTATCTTACCTCAGAGCTTGTACATTTCTCCGTCATTTACTTCACCTGTCCTGAACCTGACCCACATTTCATTAGTGCACACACACACACACACACACACACCTACTCTTGCATTCTTAATGTTCGAAAAGAAGCGTGCTTGCATGCAACGGCAACATCTTGCTCTTCTGTCTTCGCTGACTATGTGAGAGCAGCAGCAGTATATATTAATATATACAAATACAAGGAAAAAATGTATAAAAGGGGAAAAATAAGAAATAAATAAAAATATGAGGGGAAAAAAATAATAAAAAATGAAGTAAATATAATAAGTAAAAAAAGAAAACAATGTATAAAAACAGCAAAATAAAATATAATAAGAAAATCAAAATGGGGCATTTTTTTTATTGAAATATGAATGGAATCATCAGAGCCGAAAGAAAAATGTTTGGAGATTTTAGATAGCAATAGATAAGCTACAGTTAGTAAATAAATATGCACAGTTTATCCGTACGGTAGTCATAACGTGTATATTTCATCTGTGTATTTAATAAAGTGACTGTAGAGGTTCTTCATTAGTCTGGTGTAAATCACCGGACTATTCTGCTCTGCTCCGTGGAGTCCACGGACTTTCTTTTGGTACACAGCATCACTTTACAGCCACCGCTTTGTGCGGTGGGCAGTCCTTGCCACAGCACCCAGGGAGCAGTTAGGATTTCGTTTCGCTTAGCTTAAGAACACTTCAGCCATAACCTGTCGACTCACTGAATCGAACCGGCATCCTTCCGATCACAAGCCAAGTTCTCTTACCATCAGGTCACGCGTGTTAAATATGTGCAGTTTATCCGTACGGTAGTCATATATTTTTAATTTCTATTAGGTGTTTTGGCGAAAGTAAGTTCCCTCTTTGTGCGAAGTCTTTGACTTATAATCAAAGAAAATAAACTAAATAGTGGTAAAGGAAAATAAAAAACATGAGCGAGAGAGTAATGACGCTATAATGAAAATCAAAATGTATTAAAAAGTAAATGGAATGCTATAGAACAAGGTTTAGAAGGTGATGGGTAAAAATGTGATTAAAAGCACAAAAGTTTTGATCATGTTTTGACTTTTTAAAGTGTGTTATTGTTATTTTGATGATCATTTTTATGAGATTTGGATATTTTTGTCTCTCAGATTGTTTGTGTTGCTTGTCTGCAGCCTTGAGTGTGTTTGGTGATTTTTTTTTATATATAATAACACACACAAGTGCTCTGGGTGTTGAAACACACCCGGTCACATTCCCCTTACACACACACACTTCGTTGATCCATCACACACCGCTTCACTCGCCCACACCTTTACCTGAGCGCTCACTAAATCAACACACCTTCCTCAGTCACTTGACTGGTCTCAGATGCAGTACGAGGAAGCTGCTCTCTGATGTGGTGCCAGCATGCACTTTTTAAAAAAGTCCACATCAGAGTGGGACGGCCGGATCAAAGGCGCCTCACGCCTCACAGAGGATCACTACTGAAGGGGAGCAATTAAAACCGAGACCATATTTGAGTGCTTCCGTTTGAGGCCACATCACCACCTAGAATGAAAAAGAAATATACCGAGCTGCAAAGACGAGCAATTTCTTTATTTTTTCGAATTTAGAATACTTTTTTCAACATTGTGTGTCCGTGCAGTGAAACACACATTTACGCACACTAGGGGGGCCGCAGTGAGCACACATGCTTGGCATGGTGGGCAGTTAGGGGTTCGTTGCCTTGCTCAAGTGCACTTCGTTTGTGAACTTTTGACTCAGCAATCTTCCGATCACAAGTTCCCTAACCACCAGGCCACGTCTATTTTATAAATTGTAACAAGGTGAAAAATGTATTTATATAGGTATATATGAAATAATATATTATATTAATTATAATGTAATACATTTGTATAGATAATTATTATGATAATACATTATTTTAAAGGTTTTATTAATAAAAAAATAAAATGATTGACTATTAATAAAAACACGAAGGAGCTTTGATCAAGGATGGTTCAGTCTTAATTTATTGATTCTCGGAATCGAACCGGTAACCTTCCGGCCATGACGGCCCTAATAAAAGTAAAAAAAATTGAGATGGATTGGTCAGTCCCATTTTATCCAGCGTGACTGTATTTCCAAGAGGCGTCGGGATGAAGCGTTCAGCAAAAATAAAAAGATTCTTTGAATCTCGATTGAAATGACATCTGGTTTGGGTTCGACCCCTGCTTCATCCGGCTCCATGTTCCATATATCAACACTCCTGTTCTCTGGGCACACCCCTCCTTTCCTCAGCCAACAAATTTAGAGCTTTTTCAAATTTCGAGGAGCGGTTTCCATCAGAATGAGCGTCGATTTCAAGATTTAGCCAACAAACGGCAGCAGTAGCCACATAGACGGGAGCTTCATCCAAAACCAAAACCACCAACCGTTCCACCATGACCAGTTCCCACTGACTCGCCCCCTCCTTTGTAAACCATCAGCATTTGCATTCACGACTTCTTACACCTCTATTACAGAAGGATCGAAACCCGGATAATCTTGCGGTCAGTTTTTAACAGACCGTGCGAATGATACCCGGGGGGGGGATAAAACCAGCAGCTTGTGGATGCCCAATCGTTCAGACTGAATCCTTCTACAACCTTGTTTTGCTTTTCAATTCAAGTAACTGTGATTCGATATTTCAGTTCATCCAGTTGTTTTGCATTAAAAAAAACTTAATTGTAATTAAGGTCACACTGGGCATATACAATAAATGCCTGAACAGGTTACTAGTCTGTTTCTGGGTACTGCAAAAAACACACACGCGCACACAGGACAATTTCAGTATCTACAATTAACCTGACTATGTCTTTGGACACTGGGAGGAAACTGGAGTACTCTGAGGAGACCCACAGACATGGTGAGAACATGCAAACAAACAAAGCCTCAGATTTTCCTGTTAACACTTTTTCACACACGGACTTGCAGGTTTGGATTTCTTTTTCCAATGGTTATAAACTGACACATTTGAGGGGGGGGGGGGGTAAATACTTTTTCACACCATTGTATGTCTACCGGCTCATTCCGATAACAATAGTTCTGATTCTCGACCAGATCTTGATCCTGGAGTACGTGTCAACCGGAGTCGGAACGTTTTATCGATTAGTAGTTCGTAATGTTGTGACTCGAATAAAGGGTAAAGACTTCCTCCGAGACTTGAACCTTTACCCTCTCTATTATATCCAAACTAAATTTCCTTTCCACGTTCCAGAGAACAATACAAGCCTCTGTACGCCGCCGAACGTCTGTACTCTTGGGACGTGCGCATGAATAAAATATCATCCATATCCATAACGTGTGTCGATCCACCCGCGGGGGGAGCAGAGAAGACGTCGTTATAATATGGATCAGGTCTCGGCAATATCACCGCCGTATCTCACGCATAATGCGACGTGGGACCGTTTCCATGATTAAAATCATTCCTCCTGTCTTCCCGGCCGAGGTCACGTAAAGGTCGTCAGTGGGAAATCAAATGCAGTCGTACTGTTCTGTCCGATGCGCTGGTCACAGATTGCCTCTTGGAGGTTTGTGTTCACGCGTCCATATTTTAACTCCGATTTCTGGGTCCTTCTAATCTTCTTTGAATATTCTGACCCGAGAAACATCTGTGGTTTATTTTTAGAACAATTGTGGTCTAGTATTTGTTCTGGAGTTTGATCCAAATGCGAGAACCTGCATTCACATCCGATTCTGAGGTTTACTCAGCTACTTTGTAGCTTTGGTATTGTTTGCTGAATTAATTCATTTGGGATTTAATGGCATGTACACATATATTATTCCTAATCTAGTTCTCTTTAGAAAATAGTTATATTGTTGACATTTTTTGAGCATCTAAAATCAGGGCTCTTAAACCCATTCTCATGGGTGTGGAGTTAACCAGCTGATCATGTGACCTCCTGGCTTGCTTGGAACAGAAACCATCAGTCACACCGGCCCTTTATGGATCTGGTTTAAAACCTGTTGTCTGAACATCACACACCTTCCATTTTCAGCATTTAACACCATTTTGAGAGTTTAAAGGTTAACAGTGGCAACTCTGTGGTGGTGGGGCTTGAACCAAATGGAGTGGACTAATCAAAGTCCTGACCTGAATCTGATTTAGATGATTGGGCATGGACTCAAAAAGGCAATTCGAACTCGCAAACCCTTAACATTAAGTGTTATTTACATCGTAATTTCTGAGCCGGTGATCGGGCTAATATATATTGGTACTAAGTATTGGCTAGTATTGTTGCCAGCCCTACTTGGGATGTGGTGTTTTATTCTTGGACGTATATGTTTTTTTAAAAATATGATTCTTTTTAAAAACTTCAGCTAGTTAACACTAAACATGGGACAAAATATCAGAAACTTGAAGTCGAAACAGGAGCATTTCAGGAGCCATAGATTTCAAGGACAGAGTTTAAGAGTCACTGCTTTGCAGCGGTAATCCCTTAACCTTCAGATCAGGAGTCTAGAACCTTAACCATGAAACCACAACAGCCCACGTTTCCACTGCTGGTAGGCTTTGCGCTTAAAATCAAAGGTGTGTCATATTTCTTAGATGAAAGACTTTAGAACAAGCTTTGTGATGAGGAGCTTCTACAGATTGAGGGTTAGAACATTATTGCTTTATTCACATTAGATGTTAATTTACTGCTAAAGACTGAAGATAGGTAGGATGATGGAGGAGTCATCTGGGAAATATCGAAAGGTCCAATATGGTTTACATAGATCTCAGAGTCGGAACAAACCAAGCTTGACTGAACCTCAGCCCCACGATGGTCTGGATTTATATTCATGAACAATTTAAATGATGTTTAAACCAAAAGGTTTTCATGAGGATCCCATAAATCGGTGAAAAACCTCTTAAACTGAAGTCATGAAGCAATTGAGACCACTTATATATGGGAGTTGTCTTCCTCTATCATCTGAACGGGATAATGTATTATGGTGGAGGAACCTACACCCATCATTCTTGACCTTCCAGGTTAATGCATGTGCTGAAGGCTGAATATCAGAAAAGTTTAGGACTTCCTCAGATTCACTTTTGAATCTTGGCTGCTTTCATGTTCACGTGTTCCTTTGTTGTTGTCTGTGTTCTTTAGATCAAATTGACCCTCTGGGCATGTTCTTTACTCTAGGACCAGGTAAACTTGCCCTTGACGACCCCAGCAGATCACAGTGTTAGCTCTGGGTTTAGAAAGAGCTTTGTCATGTGACCTGTAGTTAGCTGTCTGTGTTTACTTTGTCAGCTGTATTGTTGCTCGTGAAGGAAGTTGTGAGCTGGCTTAGTGGGATATAAGGTGTTAATGGTGTTTTCAAGGTAGGTGTGAGGGTTAGTTACAGCCTGTCTAACCTCTCTAGTTTGCTATGGACAAACGGTGTGAGGATTGGCCCACATTTGAGGTTCTGCTCAATAATATATGCTTTTTTTGAAGAAGGTCTTGCGTAGGGGCCTTGGCAGTTGACAGTGGTGGGACCTTCTTATCTCAAGTCTAGGGACTTCTAAGCTGTTAAGGATAGCAATGTTAATGATTAGTGATAACCAACATAGAAATCTGGGTTTGATTGACACTTCTGGTAGCTCGTTTGCCCAATGACAAAACATTCATTGGGATGCATTCAAATTAGGTTTACAAATCTGGATACATGAACAACAGCAACACCTATAGGTGAAGTTCCTTATGTGGCTTTTGTTGGATTTTTCGCAGTACATCATTAGGTTCAAGAGGAAACATCATTTTTGTAGCAGTTTTCCAGTGATCTACAGTCCAGTCGCACATCTTTGGGGGTTATCCTCTGATTGGCTGTCGTTCTCTCAGGTCCTCCAGACAATTTCTAAACGTCATTGAATCTACAAGATTCCATAGTACCTCAGCAATTATGATAAAAGTTCTTCCTCTTCTTTTCGAGTTCTCTAGAGTCCGCGTCAGTTCCCATGAGATCCTCTTAGAGGTAGATCTCGGTACACTGAGCCTCCTTTTGTCCGTCTGTTCTCTCTCGACTGAGGTGTTGGCTAACAGTCCGAGGAGAGCTCTTTTTACTACTGAGATGCGTGGCTAATCAACAAAAGTGCCTCTGTTAGCACCGTGGTCACAAGCTAGCCTGGAATGCTAATTCAAACCCGCCGGAGCCAGGCTACCTTCATTCGATGAAGCTCGAGTATCCAGGTTCATAAGCTGGAACGTCCGGCCAGGACAGGGTCACGTGGGCTGGACCGGGCCTTAGATGTAAACTCCAGCTCACGACGGTGCACATGTATAATTTACGCTAGTGGACACTTTCATATCCCTAATCGGTGCCAAACCTGTGGAGGGAAACGTCTTTGTTGATGTGGGCAATGTCGAGGCCTTTCTTTGCACAGTGGAAGTCCAAAAATATCCCTTTATTGTGCTGAGCATGTGGCACGTACAGGGCAATTCATTCGAAAAAGACCCGGATTTTCTGTATCTTTGTAGCTCTTCATCTGGTATCACTTTAGTTTATGGACACTCGTTTGTAACATGGATGTTGAAGTAGTTCTTGGATTCGAGTCCATTCTGTTCCAAGTGATTCTAACTGAAGGGCACGACACACTATTTTTAGCCAGAATATGAGCTTTTTAATCACAGTGTGCGTACATTTTATATTTCAGGTGTGTATTTCAGAGACAGTCACAACCTCTCAGTGAACGCCTCACATTTCAGTCCGCCTCGAAATAAGCTACAGGCAAACACTATGTAACGTGCTCTTAAAAGCATTCCTTTGCAAACGCTTTGTCTTTGCTTTAATAGCAGCTTTGGTTTCAGCGTCTGTCCAGGAGTCTGCTCGGATAATTTGGAAACATCCATTCTAAAGTAAAATGTGTACAAGGTGTGGCTCAGTTTTAGCAAGCTGGGACCTTTGAACTACGCAGTTAATTTAGGATTTTGTTGATTTTGGTGAAGCTTAATACTCTGGTCAATTAGGGTTTCGTGGTCAGAATGAAAAAAGTCTAGGTCTTTCCTATAAGTAAACCAGCAACCTGCTAAGTTTGTTAAGTGTGTCTGTGTTCCAAAAAAAGGCCGGTTAACAATTCCAGAACGCTGTTACACTCACACCTCTGCCTGAGCATGGCCACTTTCCCAAATTGTTGAATTTGGTTACCGAGGCCCCTTTTTTTAAAGGTTAAACGTAGATCGTTCTGTGTCCAGTTACTTATTGTATATCTACTATTTGAGCTAGCCCAGCAAATGTTCCTAATAAATTGCTCAGGATCTGATTCGATCCCTCGCATCTGGATCCAGCTGCTGCCAGCCCGCCCTTCCTCCATGTGTCCCTCAGAAGTCACGCACCTCCCACACTTATCGGGATTAAAAGATGACAGACTCAAGGGCAGCCGTATCCTGTGTAGGAAGAGGAAGTACTTTGTTGGTGGGTTCCCCTTTGTTGTGGGAATGAGGGTGGCGGGCAGTGCTGGCTGCGAACGAACCGAGCCGAACGAACCGTCTAAAGTTACCAGATCTGACTTTGACGTTGTACTTTATCAGTTGCTCTGAAGATAACTGGGGCTTCATGTCTGACTTGGTTCAGAACTAGGAACTGTTTTTGGAACCCTGATGCTTGGTTCTTCTTGGATCCTCTTGGTTCGTGTTCACATGCTTGACCAAGAGCGAACAAGAACAACGATTTAAATTTAAACTGTTCTATATATAGTGACAATTTTTAAACATTTTAAAATTAAAACATTTTGACTTGAACAGAATGTCAAACCCAAATAAATAATATTTTCCCAGTAAGAAATAATTTAAATACAACGAAGCTGTACCAGACCACCTTACTCCCCAACATACTCTGTGTAATGTCTTAATGTCTGTGTAACGCTAGGGACAGTGTAGCCTAGAGCGTTGGGCTGTAAACCCAAAGGTTGGGGGTTCAAGTCTGGGCTCTGCTACACAGCCACTGTTGGGTCCTTGAGCAAGACCCTTAATCGTCTGCTCCAGGGGCGCCGTACTGCGGCTGACCCTGCGCTCTGACCCCTTCCAGACAAGTTGGGATATGCAAAGAGAAACATTTCGTTGTACTGTACATCTGTATATGTTTAATGACAAATACAATTTGTATTTATTTATTTATAAATGGTCGTTTTCTCTTTATATTCTCCCTAAAAATGTCACTTTATTAAATCTCATATCATTTGCGGTCATTTTGTTATTGAATTTTGCAAAATATAAAGAAAACTCTGTCCACTGTCAGGTTGGTTGTTCACTGAGATGTGTTCGAAAACCTAGCGAGCGGCTTTGCTTTCTTACTCCCTATTTACTCAGTTACCTAAGTAAATGTATAAATCAGACTTCAAACTAATAAAACGAACAGCAAAAATACATTCATGTATTTATATTTGAAAATAAGGTGACAGTAATATGTAATCTGAAATTTATTCATTAGTTGAGTTGAATTAAATTGTTTATTGTTTATGACTCGGTTTCAATTGTAACTGAAATGACAATCAAGTCTCTCTGATTCTGATGTACTTTGGATCAGGTTCAATTTGTGGCCTTGCTCAGGGGCCCAACAGTAACAGTCTGGTATGAGTCAGCAGTAATAATGAACTAATAATCACATGTGTTTTCTCATTTTAATTATTGTTCGA
The DNA here is from genome assembly GCA_028566735.1 of Ammoglanis amapaensis. Taxonomy (NCBI): domain Eukaryota; kingdom Metazoa; phylum Chordata; class Actinopteri; order Siluriformes; family Trichomycteridae; genus Ammoglanis; species Ammoglanis amapaensis. The sequence goes on from JAOUQU010276966.1 coordinate 11,003, forward strand.
AATTTGCTATGGCATATTAATAAAGCTAGTTCGATTGTTCCTGATACTTTGAATTGTGTGCGGAGGTAAGAACGCAAACGCCAATGAGCAATATTATGGGCTGTCCTGGGTTCGATCCCCAGCTTGGGAGCGATGGGTCTGTTCTGTTCTGTGGTTGCCATGTCTGTGCGGGGTTCCTCAGGAAAATTCAGAATATCCAATTAGCCTGGCAGCATATTACCAGAGTTGTAGTGCAAGTCCCAAAATAAACGGATAAATAAGAAGGTTGTGTCCGAATGATCATCCAGTGTGGTGAACACCTAAGAGTTGACCATGTACTTAAAAGTTGAAATATGTTTTATGTAGATAGACATGAATAATTAGGACTTCTGACTGGACACATTTGATCTCTGTTTATTTAAAATAAAAAGTGTTAAGTACATGGAACAGTGGTGCCAACCCAGGTCTGGAACAAAACCCAGTCTGTCTAACCTGTCTGGCTTGTCACGTTACTACAGAACTTCTGCCTTTCTGAATGTTTAGCCTCTGGCACAGCCTGGCACTGAGCTTCACGCTCATATGGGCGTCCTTCTTGTTCCGGAGCTATTCCTGTCCTTCCGGTCTTCCTCTTATCTCACCTCATGTGCAAGCACTTAAAACTGCGATGACTGTAACTGTTTTGCTTTTCTTCTGGGGCGGATGGGCTGTCGTCCGCTCCGAAGACCCGCCGTACAAGCAAACAAGCCGTTAAGTCAATAAGACACGTCTTTCAACCCACCTTAGTGTCCTCGGTCACTTAAAGGATATATATCTTTTTTTAAACACGTTGGAATATGAGATATACAAAACGTGTTAATGAAGATGACCAGTTTTGTTCTTGCCTGTTTCAGCTCCTTTTAGAACAAGCCATTTAAGCGCTCTGTCAGTTTTACTCAAATAAGCCGTCACTGCCACTCATGTTTACCCTAAATAGAGAAACCTCTAAACCTCTAGAAATTTGTTTTCCTTATTTATTTTTATTATGCTTGTTGAGACCCAAATAGAAATACAAATCGTTAAAGTGAGTTTTCCATACTATTGTTCTCTTCAAGTCTTTGCAGTGGCACTTTTTCAGGGCCTCCTCGGCGTCACTTAAGGCAGGTTAATGTGTCTTTACTGAAGCACGCCACACATCTTTAACTCGGTTCGGGGCCCCGTCCATTAGTGCACAGCTAATAACAGGGTGGACGGCCACGAGCGCCACTTCTTAGAAGCTCGTTGTGTGGATTTGAGACGCGGCGATTAGAGCGTGGAGCATAATTACTGGCTCGATGCTGGGCAGAGTGGCACTAGAGGAGCGGCTCTGTCTCCTTTACACCAGAATTTTTCTTTTACTCCCACTCTGTATGCAGGGATGTTCGTTCCTAGTCTCATTGTGTGATGAATTAAACTGACTTATTTCACTAGACTAAACTTCTTTTACTAAGGGAAATTTACACTTGGAGCCAATACAAGATAATGGCGGTACCTCAGTGCAGTCATTTTCCTTTTATAGTTTGCTATAACCCTAGAGGGGCAAGTTTCTGAGGGTCCTGTTATGTTTGCGTTTACCTTTCGGGTTTTTGTGATGTGCGAGAAACTTCGTCATTGCAGATCTTAGCTGATCGACATTGATCATCAAAGGCTTCTAAATGGTGGATCGTAAACAAAGGATCCTAAACATCCAGAGAGCGAATGGCTACCGTGTTCCTCCTTGAGGTCTTCAACGTGTAGTTAGTGTGTCCATTACTTTGTGTCCATTATGGGATACGCAAAGGCTCTAGTGACGAGGTTAGCATCGTGACAATGTCAATTTGATGCACAAGTTTCAATTCTCCTTTTCACTAAGAGACGACAAGTGTGGGGTTATTTTGTGGGGTTTTTTTACGGATCTGAGAAATTTGGCGGCATCTTTCTGACACTAACTGGCCGACCAGTCGGGGTTCAGTGTGGTGGTGATGAGTCTGGTCTTGTTCATTTCAACAAGAGTTTGACGTGCTTTAAAACATGGAGATGATCTGTGCATTTACAAAGAGATTTTGAAATTATTCTCCATAAAATTCATGTCTGATAAACAATGCCGAGCAACAATCTGTTTGGCGACACCTTGCGGGTGCAGCCATATTCTCAGCTTCATTTATTTACAGGTACTGGTCATAAAATTAGAATATTATGAAAAAGTAGATTTATTTCAGTAATTCCATTTAAAAAGTGAAACTTGTATATT
>JAOUQU010277074.1:0-23727 GCA_028566735.1 Ammoglanis amapaensis
GACTATTAGTTGATTAGCTGAAGTAAATGACGACCACTGGTCGACCAACAAAATCCTTGGTTGTGGACAGCCCTAATTGAGACACGGAGACAGTTCACTAAACAATCAGTTTATTCATGTAATCAGGAAAAGTTGTTTATTCTAGGTCAGGTTTGATGTTTATGTCTATATTGTTCATATATCTAGGATCAGAAAATATTTTAGACATAATTAATTCAGAAAGGAACAAGTTCATAATGTCTTTAGAGCATTCAAGTTCAAACATTATGCAAATAAAAAAACTAATCTCAGATCATATAAAAAGCCAAGGCAAACATTAGGGAATTGCTCTGTTTGAAGAGTAAACACATGGGAAAAGAGAGACTATGAGATAGGACATAAATGAATGTGAGTGATGTCTTTTATAAGACCACTTTGCAGAGAGTTAAATACCCAACAACAATGAGCCTTTGACCATGACTGAGTTAAACAAACAATTGTTTTGGCAGTCAGCTAGAATTTTCTTTTAATCCACCAACTTCATAAATTAGTTTTATAAACAAACAAGTTCAATAACTTATAATTACTAACAATATATAACAACAACTATGGTGGCATGGGGCTTAATGGTTAGCATTATCGCCAGGTTCAAGTGCCAGATAAGGCTTGTATGGATTTTGCATATTCTCTTCTTGTCTGCGTGAGTTTCTTCCATGTGCTTTGATTTTCTCCTACAGTCCAAAGACATGCAGTTATGTTAATTGGAGATGGCGAAAATTATCCTGTGTGTGTCCCTGTACCATGCTGACCACCTGTTCACCTTAAATAGGATTACGCAGTGGTAAAGCTAGATGGATGGATGAACAGATAACACAAAAACTTTAATATGTGTGTTTAAAATATACACCACTGGCTTTTATATACACCTTAATTGTTAGTTGTTAGATAACAAGGTGCAGTAGGTGAGTATTGTTTATTAGAGATGACCATCTGGAGCTATTACAATTGTACGATTACAATTCATTCTTTCATTAATTCATTTTCAGTCCTTACACTGTATATGTTGCTCTGCTCTGTGTCTCTTCTGTGACTTGGCAGATACATACACAATCTTATTATACATGTTGCCCTTATGAATATTGTACTTAAACTCATACTTTTCAAAATGATTTGTAATAATAATCATTTGGGCAGCCATGGCCTGGTGGTTAGAGGACTGGGCTTGTGATCGGAAGGTTGCATGTTTGATTCCAAGAGGGAGCCTTTGAGCAAGTAGCCTAACCCCCAACTGCTCTACGGACACTGTGGCCAGGGCTGCAGACCACTCTGGGCAGGTGTGCTCACTGCTTAGTGTGTGTTCACTTCACTAATGTAGATAAATAAAAATAATTCTAAATTCTAACTTTATCACACCTTGTGCAGCACACAAATGCATTCACCAAATAGAGTAAAAATGCTGTGTGGCATGATTTAATAAATGATGAGAATAAACAAGTTAGTGTTTGTATGAACGTTCCCAAATTTTTCAAAAACATGCTTTGTACTAAATTAAAAAATCAAACTAGTTTATACACAATGTTAGTTATTAATTCATAAGTTAGGAATTTTAGTTCAGATTTTTGACATACATGGTAGTTACACAACAATCATCAGTTCATAAGATGATATCAAACACAATAAAGAACCATTTTTCTTCAATGCACCCCCTGAATTTCTTTGGACTGTGAGATAAGATTCACATAGCCATTGGATGAAGATGCAAAATGGGGGTTACACCCAGCACTTTCTTGCTATGAACTGATACCACTACACATAACAAAAATATATGCACACTTTAAAAATATGCACACATTAATTCTAATAACTGAGTTTAGGTGATTCAGCCACAACCATTAGTGTTTAAAAGTGGAATGCTCTGTCTTGTTCTGGCATACCTTGGTGTCATTGCATATGCTATTTCCAAAATGAATGTGTAGACATAATTGGAACTCAAACAGGGATAGACAGGGTACAACACTATGCTAATGCTGGAAATGCTGAAATAAATTTCATATTCGCAGAACACTGAGCATCCCACAGAGGTTCATCTTAATGGCATGTAGTCAAGTTCTGAGAATGGTACCATCATCGTCCACGAGGTCCGCAGATCCATGTCATTAACTTATTGGAAGTCAAGCTTAAACATAGCTAATATTATATTTGATTTGTTTTCCCTGCTTTGAGTCACCAACTATTAAATTAAATAAATCAAACACAGCAGAGACCAGGGGCAACATAATTAAATACGACAAAATAGATGAGAGATGAAAACAACATCCAACAGTGAGCCATGTCCTTATATTGTGTTGTATACTGTAGACCACTGGCTGAATAGTCTAGGAATAGTATGTCCATGAATAAGTATAAGATGTTAAGCCATGACTATAAAATACTTGTAGTTTAAACTTAAACTTGTTTAGTCCAAAATATTATATTGCAAATTAAAGTTAGATTTTTTTATCTTTATAAAATTATATTCATAGTAGTTAAACTGTTAATGTAAACACAATGGAAACTGTAAAAGCCACTGTACGGTGACTTTTACAGTTACATCATTTAGCAGAGACTTTCAAGTCTCTTTCCCACAAAGGGGACTTACAATTACAGTGGTACACCATTGTTAGGGATTAAGGGATTAAGGGCCTTGCTCAGGAGCCTGTCAGTGGCAACTTAGTGGTTGTGGGACTTGAACCAGCAACATTGTTGTCTCTAGCTCAGTAGCATAACCACCTAAGCCATCGCTGCCACTGGCTTTTATGTTAAATTAATAATGAAATGTGTCGTGCTTGCTAATTAGCTCATCTCAAACATTAGATAGACTTTAATAAGTAATTTAAAAGCTTTTATAAAATAAAGCACCTTAATTATATGTGAAGGATGAATTGTAAATGACAGTTAACAACCATTTGATCATCTTTATTGTGTTCATTTATTTAGCTACTTTGTATGTATTCAAACGCATATGTTTAATCACTATCCTGCTGACAGATATTTGGTCTCTTGCCACTAATTTTATATATCATGGGATTTAAATGTATTCATTCTGACATAAGCCTGCCTTGCAACAAGTGCAGTCTGAATCTAACATGAATGCTTGACCACTTTGGTAAAGCCACAAAAAAACAAGATAACAGCTAACAGTAGTCCTAAACTAGAATGAAAATTTAAATAAAAACACAACAAAAAATGCCCAAAGCAGAGGTCAAGCACAGTTCTTATGTTCAACACCAACTACCAGGAGAGACTAGAAACCATAGTTTAACATTCCTCATACTGCAAATGTGGCCCCTAGTAAATCTGAGGTGGCCTGTATTTAGCAGAAAGTCCTTCTGCTCTTCTGACCTCTGACCTTATAGTCATAGCACCACTTAAAAAATATGTCAGAAGCACAATTGAGTAATGTCGTTTTCAAAAGCATATATTTTATTTAATTACAGTTCAACTAGCACAACTTGGCACCATCATTCTAACACCACCAGGAGGAGCCCATGCTTCAATAGTTAATACGATGGCCTTCAGTACATGAGATCAACAACAGCATTAACTATTAATGCTTGAAAATGAATCACACAAATTAGATTAGAAAATTCAATGGATCTTTAAATACTATCAGAGGTTCTGGATAATATTTAAACTGGGTTCTTTCTAAATGTAGACATAAGGAAGATTCAAGAGCAAACGGAAGTCTCAAACTAAAATAAAGCTGGTTTGGTATTTCTAGTCTACAACACTAATGACAAGTCATCTTTTATAGCAGCCATTGTGTAATGGTAAGATGTCAAGAGCAGTTTGGCAACGTCTTTTTCCTTCCTTGGAAATTGATTAAAACTTATTAAAACTATTGCTTAATGTTTTATCTGAAAATGCTGGTCATGGGTTAAAGGTTGAAATGACTTTTGGAAAACATGTTTTTGCTATTCAAATCATGTTTACAACCTAGAGCTAGACAAAAGCATCTATTTTTCCAAGCGATTTTCCACTGATGTTAACTTACCCAGGGGTCATGGGTTACTGACCTCTGCAGTGTTAGTTGTTACACCTCTCTGCACCTGTGAGGGCTGTGCAAGAAAGGTGGATGTGATCTGGAGAACAAAATAACTTTGTGATGACAGTAATAGATGGTAGTTATAAAATCTTGTAGACAGCACCTAATGAAATATTTTAAGCAGAACATCATAATTTCAGAATATATAGTTTGCAAGAATTGTGACAGATTGTTTGGTATGGCATTAACATTTTTGTGCATTTAGAAAGTATTTGAACTTTTATAATGAAGAGTATATTTAGATCCTTTGATGAAACTTGAAATCATAGGCGGCTGCATCTTGTTTTCACTGCTTCATTGTTTTAGTTTTATAACTGCTTCATTGTGTCTAGAATTTAAACTCTACATATTGCAAATTTAATTATAGCACATAACCCGGTCAGACATAACAATCTAGCACCTTCCTAATATTGTTGGTCTCCATTTTCTTTACACAAGGTCTCAGCATAACGATTGAATCCTGTTGAGAGAGTAAATAAAACACATGAACTCTCAATCAAATGCAATCACTCAGCCATTTAACAATAAAGCTTCCACATCACCAAGTCTGAGCAATTAAAATTCAAAGGCCCTGCAGCAGCAACATAGTGTTGGGGCTTGAACTAGTGACCTATTATAACCAATTTAATTAGATCTCATTCAGTTCACAAAAAACAACAAATATGGCAAGTGAAGAAATTTATTTGAATTAATTTTAAATGTAAATTAATATATACATTTTTTCCAACAGTAAATAAACTATTGCTATTGCAATTTGTATAATGTGTTTTTGCAAGTTTGTCAATGCGGGTGTCAATGCGAGTTTAATGATTTTTGATGATCACTGTTTAAGGCTGAATTTTAGTGTGTGAGTTGGTGTGTGAGTATGTAATGAATTAGGTTGCTTGCTTTGTTTGTGTGTATGCAATGCCTCTCTTTCCTGAAGTGAATGTTTGTTTCTCTATGCCTCCTCTTACTGATTGGTCAATAATGCTAATGGCCCACAGCTGATCCTTGTTCCAATACTCAGGGGATTCAAAATAAAAGCTGTGATTCTGTCAATGAACATTATTTTTTGCTTTTGCACATAATTTGGTCATATTAATTATTCTTATGCATTATGCAATCTTCCACCTTACGTTGATTTGTTTTGTTTAATATTGTTCTAAACTTGTAGTTTATTTTAAACATAACAGCACATGTTTCATGTTTAGCGTGTTTAGCAATTACTGTTAACATAACATTAAGTCTAGATGTATCTTGATTCATGTTTGCTTAGTGATATGGGTTACTTAAGTATTTGTGTCTGGTCTTGTCTTGTATTCGCTTGTCTTATGTGTGTTATTATTAAACCTTTCTGCTTTATTCCTTTATTCCTTATTTAAGTGTTCTAAAACTGTTTTGAAAAGTCCGCTAGAAAATAAATGCTTTCTTATTAAGACACTTCAAGTTCTGCCATTGATCGGTTATAATGTTTTTGTAGGTGACCTGTATCATTGTATGATCCACATCAATGCCAGGACCCAATGTTTCCCCACAGAAAATTGGCTAGCATTCTTCCCCACATTGAACAGGCTGTAACAGAGAATGCAAATTCAGCATGAGCAAAACCGCCCCACACACAGCAACCTAGAATACCACTATGTGTTCTGATATCTTTCTGTCATTGCCAGCATTAATCTTTTCAACAGTCTGGGCTACTGTAGCTTTTCTGTGGGATTAGACCAGACAGGCGACCAATTACATTTTTTCTCACATTAGCATATTTACATGTAAGGCAGCTGTCTGTTGTATTTTAATTCTACCACATTTAGTTCTACTTGATAAGGTACTGAATAAATAATCTCCCAATGTACATTTTATGTAATAAGGCTAAGTATATTGCAATAAATCTAGCTTGGGGTCAAAAACTAGTTTTTTTTCCCAGTATCTAACGTTTGACCAAGCCAAAAAATTTTCTCTATATTGGCAAATAGATAAAGTAAATGTAGGTTGCTTTAAAAATATGCTTAGAATTAATTCAAATATTAATTAAGACAAAGTCACATGTCTGACACTGAGGACAACATCGCTACAAACACAAACTAGCCGAGGGTAAAATTGACTCTTCACTGATCTCATTGACTGAAAACTCATTTGAATATTTATAAAATGACATTAAGGAAACTACAAATTGACAAACTAGAGTAAAGAGGACAGGAAAGATAATTCCAAATAGGTGAAAAAAGTTCCCAAGGAAGCCAAAGAAAGCTAAGCTGAGGCTTGCAAGAAAATGTATTTGAACCCAGATGACTGGAGTAAGATCATCTTTTTTGATGAGTACAGTTTTCACCTGCTCTGTAAAATTGGCAGTAAGAGTGGTGATAATCGGGTAACTTTTTAATTTGTCCTCTTTCTTTATTAGAAGGTATCACAGCGAGTGAATCCTTTCAACCTCATAGTGTCCTCTACATCTTCTGCTCTCCCATCAACTCCTTTTCCTTTCCACCTCCTGCCTGGATGCTCCATCTATAATATTCTCCACCAATATATCCAGTCTGACCTACACACACTTCTGACAATTTTCTCCATCCACTTCATACTGCCTTTACTCTCTTTTTCATCTCTTTCTAAAACCTTTTTGGACAGTTGATGCCAAATACTTGAACTCCAGCACTTTTGTTATCCCTGTTTCTGTTGCCGTACTGTACCTGTCTCATCATTCACACACATGCATGTCTTGATGAAGTTACATGACAAAAATTAAAACCAATAGAAAATACAATATTTTTGACCAAATGGGCCAACATCAGTATAGAGCTATTTTTTAAATAATATTGGCACATTTTTTCTTAATAAATCATCTAAATTACAAAATTCTGCATTTAAACTGTGACAGAAATGGCAGCACTCTGTACTCTGTGGGTTTAACAAAAGGCATTAACCAACTATCTAGTATTTTACAAACAGCAATTCAACAGTATTTAAAAAAAACATTTCTAACCTATCAAAGTATGACTTCCAAAACATTTTCCAAGGTGTCCTGTTGTATCTAACACCACTAAAGCAAATTCTTTTAAATTTTGAGACCCATTATTTTTTCGAAATATGTGACTACCTGGTCTAATGCTTGAACTGAGATCTATCTTTTTCTCAACAATTATGATCATCAAAACATTACAATCATGCACCATTTTTTCTGTTTGCCATTTTCCTTTTCTGGCTAAAAATACCTTGTTTTCATGAAGCAGACTTTAGTGGGACAATCCAGAGTAAATCTTCTTTTTCTTAAGTCATTCTTTGGTAGTTTTGCTGGAATGCTTTGGGTTGTTGCCTTGTGGCTTAAACATTCACATCCTAGCTTCAACTTCCTGGCTGATGGCAGGGGATTTTAGTCAAGAATTTGTTGATAGGCCTGGGAATTTATGGTTCCTTGGATAACATGGAGTCGTCCAGGTCTGGAGGCAGAAAAGCAGGCCCAGACTTTCACCACCATGCTTCACTGTTAGGAGGAGGTTCTTCTTTTTATATGCAGTGTTGACTTTTTTTCCAAACATGGCACCTGTGGCCAAAAAAGACTCATCTGTCTAAAATGAGTCAATTTTAGACTCATCTGTCAAGAAAAAGGAATTTCAAAAAGCTTCTTGTGTGTCCAAGCGCTCTCTGGCAACGTTTAAATAGGCAACTTAGTTCTTTCTTGAGAGCAGAGGCCTCTTTCTAGCAACTCTCCCATGAATCCCAGGTCTCTTGATATTTCGCCTGATTGTAGACGCATGTACATTTATTCCAGATGCTGACAGAGAGGTCTGCAACTCTCTGTAGGTGATGCGTGGGTTGACCTTTACCTGCATTATTATTTTTCAGGTGCTTCTTGGTGTAAGTTTTGATGGCCTCCCACTTCCGTGCAGAGTTGCGGTGATGCCCTACATTTGTAAATGATTTGTCTTCCAGTGGATAGATGAGGCTGGAATCTTTTGGAGGTCTTGTAACTTTCCCCAGACTGATGGGTTGTCACCAACTTCTTCCTGATGTTTTTAGATGTCTTCTTTCCTCTACCTAGTTGATCTGTTTTTTTATTACTTGACACAAAAGTGGAGAATGTCTTATTTGACTGATCTGCCTAATTTACTATTACTGCTAAATTGATTACTTGACCACTCACATGAGTTTCACCTCAGTCTTTTACCTAACTGACTTTACCAGTGTAGCTGTGGTTCGTTTACATTTGCACATTGCACAAATCCATGTTTCATGTTGTCTGTTTGCAGATGGTTCCCTCAAAACAAATAAATAAAATTGATGAACATTAACCTGACATTTCATATACAAACACCAGTGATGATAAAAGAATCATAATCAAACAAAAGAAAAAAACTACTCAACTAGTTCACAAACTTTCAAGCAGCCAATGGAATTAATGTCCATTATTATGGAATGGAATGTCCAATCAGCTTAGGGTCAGCTATCAGCACTATCAACACTAAATGACTTGTTTAGGTAATATTTTAATTTGTTCTATAAGAAGGGCAAGAGGAAAGACCTCCCTGCTAGTGGGACATAGTCCATTTTCTTTTTATGCTTGTGGTTTAAGCTGTGATAGTAAAAATAATATTTTGCATTGTTTTATATCCTCATTCTGTGGCTGGTTCTTTTGTGTAACTAACTTTAGCACTTGTGTGGTACAAAGGTGTGGTGGTCTGGATGGATTTTAACAGGCTCACGTTCCTACAAACTCAAACCACACACCACCACAACCTCAAACATGGCCAATTTGGGCACATTCAACCTTGAGCATTAAGAGTCTGCTGACATGGGGTTTTCATTATTATTCGATTTCACATTCGCTGTTACATTCGCACACTAAGAAAACATTAAGCAAGTTTGGCAGCATGTGGTGGAAAGGCTGCGTTTCAGCCTTTTTCTGCAGTTTGGAGTTTTTCTGTGAGGTAGTAAAATGTTTCTGCTGCTTCTCAGAAAGATAATGTCCTAAAAAGTTAGAAGCTTGACAAATCAGCTTGGTAGATAACTTGAAAAGTTAATAGTGGGTTTACGATGTAGTATGTGACCTTTGTTGTTTTCCACACCTCGAATGTCTTAAATGTCTGTTTATTGCTGACATTACACTAATACAACATTTATACAAACATTGAGATCATATTACACTGCAACTTTGTTTTTAATAGGCAAAAGGCAGGAGCACTATAAAATGTGATAGTCTGAAACAACAAGCTCTTTGTCCAGGAGGTGCAACAATTTATGAAGGCACAATTTATTAAGGTCTACAAATAATGTATTGCACATAACAAACACTGAAACTAACAATGTAAAGAGATGTAAATATTATGTATAAAACTTGTAAATTAATATTCAAATTTTTTACTGTAATACTGAGAACGCTTGAGGAGAAATATTTTATACAGGAATGCATTTCACTGTCTTAACATAAACTTTTAACTTATTAAAACTTGAAAACAATCAGTAATAAAACAGAGAAAAAGGCCAGAACAAAGTGAGCCTTAGGAAATAAACAAAGCATATCACTCCTCTAAACAGGGAGACTGTGCTGACTATTAAACACTTAATGTAATATTTGTCTTGCCAATTTTTAAATAATCAAAAGGAACATTAGGTATTCCAGATTTGGGGCATTAAAACTTTGTTGATTTGTTAAATGAATTCTGTTAAAATGAGATCTTGATTTAACTTTAGCCTGCCTGTAAAATGCAGTAAAATAACCTTAAACATAATATTTCTAGTTCAGGGGTGCACAAACTTTGATTGCTTGATCTTAGGTTAGCATCATCTTTAAAAATGTGGAAGTGTGGAAAATGTTTATTTATTCATACAAGTTGGTCCATGCAAAAAAGTGCAAAAAAGTTGGCCAATATGTGGCCTATTTCTTGTTTGATGCCCCCCAGCCTTTAGAACAGGAAATGTGAATATTTTCAGTCAGCTTCTTGCATTTATAAACAAAACAATCATCTTAGGAACCTAGGCCTATTGATATTCCAGGATTTCTATGTTGTTGGGTGACACCCGCATCGCAGGAATTTGCTGTGGCTTTGTAAAAAGGGCATACTACAGCCCTCTCATTAGCGCTGACAATCTGTAGCTGAGCTTATCAGTTGAAGTGCGTGTATTGGAGCTGCATTGGCATTATCAATCCTTGCGGTTGAGGAAAGGTTTGTGATTACACACAGTCCATGTGTCTTGTTTTGATTTTTGTGTGTAAATGTATGCCGAGGTCTCTCACTAGTCCCTGTGTTTAAACCATCACACTTTCCAATGCTGATATACGTTCTGCGGAACTTTGCTATCTAAACCTTCTTGAACTGCTGTGTCTATTGAACCCTAAACTGCGCCCGTTCTCAACACTTCTTCGCACTGTTAGCACTGACGTCCTCAGGTGTTCGGTATCCAGTCTGGGTCCACGTTTTATAGTCTAGCGTTGTGTCCTGATATCCTTAGGCGTCGGGTATTCAATCCTGGTCCAGTTTTTACAGTCAAGTCTACAGGGAACTGTATGTCAAGTTCTGCAGCTGTAGTATGTGAAATCATTCATCCTTCCAATGGGAAGTGGGGTTAAGTTAAGTGGGGTCAATTATTTGGCTTTCCAAAAAGAAGTGGTGTCAAGTTCAGTAGCAGTAGTACGCTCATCCAGGGATCTTAAGGTACATTTTTGGTAAGTGCTGTCATTTGGGTTTAATAATAATAAATATCTTGTGCCTTGGTTTACTATTCCATCCACCTAATCCTAACAGATTTCTTTGTTAAAACCAGAATGGGTCAAGCAACATTCCCTAAAAGCAAACTGATAGACATTTTGACTAATCAAATGAAACATCTTCCCTGCATAGATCAGTGTTTAATTTATTTTAAAATAAGACCAGACATACATACTGTACAGGTTGTATTCAGTTTTTGTAACAGGTACATTTTAAAAGTATATTACAACGTTTATAACTTGTGTTATGTTTTGTGGTTCCAGACTTTTTTCTTTAGTAGAGTGGGGGAAAATGGCTATTGATATTTGAAGTTGCTGCCCCCTGGTTAAGATCATTGAAAGCTGCCACATTTTTTATTGACGGCAGCATTACAGTTAGTGTTCTCTAAAACACATTCATGACGAGCCACCTGGTTCTTCAAAAGTCTTGGAGAGGAGCTGAGCTGTTTTGCCTTCACTCTTTTTTTCTTTCTTTTTTTTTTTTGCTTGGGCTATTTTTAAATGTTTTACATCTGATCATAGGCCATTGGCCATTTGTAGTATTAGAAAGTTTTTTTTCTGGTACTATAAAAGTTTTTTTTAACATTCTAGATAATATAGAACAATGCTGTTGCAATGTTGTCACTGTTGGGCCCTTGAGCAAGGACTTAAACACAATTCTTTTACATCTGATATAGTTTTTTATCTAGCCTTGATCAATATTATTATTTTTAGATGTAAAAGAACATCCTGCATACTTTATTTCTTTTTCACTGGAAACTCTGTTTCATGATTAGTTTTTATTTTCTCTGTCATGCCTGGTTGAGATCAGAATTTTATATTTTCATGTTTTTGAAGGTCCTCGTTGTCCTGAAGCTTCACAGAATCATTGAGTATCCTAAAGGTCTCATGAGACAAATCCTTACAAGAGTCTGATTGTCATTTTCCCTTCATTGCTTGATTGATTTTTGCCGTCTATCTCTTTTTTATCTCTTTATAAAACTGATGATGTAATTCTTTTATTGAATCTTCTATGTTGATTAGACTTGGATCCCTAGGTGGATATGGCTTATGGACGACAACTTTTTTTTCTCTGTTTAGGTTTTATTTGTGTTGCTGTGCTCCACAGACTTGGTTATCCTTGATGGTTCATGAGATTAATCTATAAGAGTCTGATTTTGCTGGCATTTTGTTTTTCAGTTTAGGGTTTGATGAGACTTCTGATTCCAATAGAACATGATCTTCTTTTTGAAGTAGAAATAGCTTTTTTTGTGGTAAAGGATGAGGCTTTGCAATGTCTTTCTGTTCCAAGATTTCAAAGTCACTATTGTTTATGTTTGAAACAGTGAATGTCCTGGGTGGTACTGGTTTCCTACCTTCTTCCTTCATTTTTCATTTAATTAGCTTTCTCCTTTTTGCACTTATTTTAGGTCTTGGACATGGTTTACAGATGTGTTTCTATGTATTGAAACCAATCGTGTTTTAGCCTATCTGGTTGTGAATTATTTGTGGGGCTTTTTAATGCCGTTGTTTGGTTGGTAATATTTAAAAAAGTGAACATCCTGCTTGGTTTTCTTCCTTCTTCATTCAATATTACTATTAATTTCCTTTCTCTTATTTCTGTTTAAAACTTTACAAACAGACCTTTTAACAGATGATGGAATGTTAGTGTTGGATGCTCTACAGTTCTTTTGATCAGGCTTGGATCTTTGACATGGTTCATTGACATGTACTGGCAACTTTTTCTGGCTGAATCTTGTTTTTGTCCATTATATCTGGTTGAGGACATAGTTTTGTCTGTTTAGGTTTTATTTGTCTTGCTTGTGTTGCTGTACTCCACAGATTTGGTTATCCTTGATGGTTTCATGAAAAAAATCCATAAACTTCTGTTGCTGATAGAACAGGATCTTTTTTTTTTGGCGTTGTAATGCCTTTCCTTTAAAAGTTATTTTAAATGTTTAAAGCAATGCTGCCTGGTTTCCCTCTTTGTTTAATAATTCCTTACTTTAATTTTCTTTCTCTTTCTTCAAGTATTTGACATGATAGGAACGTCTACTGGCACCTTTGTTTTGAAAACATTTGGGGCTTTCTCTGGCATCCTCAGTCCAGGTCAGTTTTATTTCTACTACAATATAATAACTAATATTACACAGTCTATACAAATAAACCTGAATTAAACTTATTTTTTATTAATGGATAGTATCTTAGCAAAGCATATTATATCTTGATTGGGACATTGTCTTATTATTCAGTTGCTGACCGGTCGCCTCTTTTACTTTCAATTCTTCCAAGCATGATTTCAATTCCAAATAACTGCTTATTCTCATATTTATTTAGATTTGTCATTTAATTGAGATTATCAAATATAATAATATAAAGTAACGTTATAGTAAAATAAAATATCAATTCTTAGAGTATCTGTCTATTGTTAAAAGCATCCATATGGAACTTTATAACTGAATGTTATGACTAACAATCAGTGGGGGAATTAATAGTTTTGGGTTGCTAAGCATTCTAAACTTTTACACACAACTTAAAGTCTCTTCATAAAATGTAGCTATCAGCATAAAATCAATGTTTCCACGAGATACATTGTCATATCACATTATGCATCTTTTGTCTAGCAGGAGCCCTTTTAGCTTAAAACCTCTCCAGCGAGACAAGTCATAATTGTTTTTACAAGTAAAAAAAATATTCAAAATATAGATCTGACTACTAAGAACAAAAACGATAAATGTCTGTAATTTACTATTAACAAGGGAGAATATGTTTACTAGTAAAAAATGTCCTTTCTACTTCAGCTCTCTTTAATGTAATTACAGATATGACCATAAACATTTTACCAGTAACAACAAATATTACAAATCTCTATAATAAAAAAGTTTCACTCAGATAATCAAAGTTACACAGGTAATTAAGCTTTAGGAAATTGTTTTGAATAGTTGTAAATTAAATTTCAGATATTTAAAACTGACATCTTACTAGTCGCAACTCATATTCAACATGTACTAATTTGTAGTTAAAAATAACATATAACATGCATAAGCATCATCTGGGTGCCTAGCTTACTTCACACCAGGCTAATGAGGAAGTAACAGTACTACACACTGAGAGAAAGGATTTTTATAATGAATCAGAAAATCATTAAAAATACATATTACATTCTTATTAAAATTAAATATTAACTTTATAATTGTTTGCTGCCCTATGTATAATGAAATAGTATAAATAAAGTGTGTGGTGTGTGTGTGTGTGTGTGTGTGTGTGTGTGTGTGTGTGTGTGTGTGTGTGTGTGTGTGTGTGTGTGATTGGGGACTGGAATCTGATTTTAAAACTGTTTACTACTGTTACACAACTAGAGTGACAGGACAAACAGCCCAAGAAAATGCAAGATATTGACTGACGTGGTACACGTGGTATTAAGCATGCCTCAGTTAAGTTAGAACTTTAGCAAAATAAACTTAAATATAGTGAAGATCATAATGAAGGAGGACTTATGGTGCCCCCTCTACATGCACATAGTAAGGGGCCTTAGGCAATCGCCTAGTTTCGTTTAATTACAGACAGCAGATAGTGGAATACTTTTACATTTCATATTGTAAATTCTCTTGGGGAGTAGGTAAGTAATATTTAAATCTCTGTAATATGACAAAGTATTTTTTGTTCTATGTTGTTTATATTTTCTGGTATGTACTGTGTTGAGAACAGCCTTGATAGAAATGACATATACATGGAGAGAAGTTCCAGGAGAATTTACACGACAAGAGTTGTCTCTACTCTGAAAATTCTAAATCTAGGGATGCTAGTATAAAGCTCTCTTTAGAACAGACCAGGGAACAAGTGAGGTTTTTAATTTCTCGTGGGTAAACTGAGCTCTCTACCAGGACTGAAACATAATTCAGACCCTGCTGCATAGCTGTCAGAATTTAAAGGCTGCTATTTTTTAGCCTTGTGGGTGCACAGCTTTCTTTTTAACTGGCTTAGCAATGCTAGTTATTAATTTGTTGTTAGAATGTTATATTGCACAGCTTCAATTTATTAGCCCTTAGCCAGACTGCAGATATTCTACAAGCATTAATTGGCACCTAATCTCAGCTCAAACCCTAGCATGACGTTAAAACTTCTGATGTTGTGGGAAAAAGTTGAAAAAGCTGTGATTCTTCAACAACCTTTAAAAAACAAAGCGAACATGTTTACTACCATGATGCACTCTTTTCACAGATCTATGCCTGCATTTTTAACTTCTCACTGGTAAACTGAGCTCTCTACCAGGACTGAAACATAATTCACACCTCCCTGCAGTGGTGAGGATTTAAAGGCTATTGGGTAAATTTTGCACATTTTTGTCTAGTTTGTCTATGGTGGTTTGGTAGCAAAGTAAATTTCAGAAACAATTGTCTGACTGAAATTAAACTAGGAGGCTGTAAAAGGTACACCAAGCCACACCAGAGGTTTGATTCAGAATGCCAGGACTTTGCTATTGGTTTTGGAAAGGTCCTGCTCAATGTTTTCCCAATTCTTATATATTTATAATTGGTAAGTATTTTGCTCCTAGGTGCCACAACACATATTAAAACTGAGATGAATATATTATTATTTATATACAGATTTAAGTGTGGTGAATAGATTATTATATTGTTTTATTTGTTTATTTTGAAAAATAAATCAATCAGACAAATACAATCACCTTCCTAACATTGTTATTATTATTATTATTATCATTATTGCTTTCCCATATACACCAAACTGTGATGCACTGTGTATTATGACATAAAGTATTAGCACAAAGTATTGAGCAGTATAACTAAGTTAGTATAGTGTGATAACTTATCAGCAAAACAAGATGTAATTTGGGCATTTGAATAACTTAATAACTTGAATGACTTAATAGAACCAAGTCTAGTTACAGCTGTCACCCAATTATGTTACCCATATGCCTGGCTTTTATAATAAATTAATATAATTTCCTACTGTATTGTTTCCATGCGTAAACAGCCAAAATATTTGTATCTTGATGCTCATCAAACAGCAGAACCAGAAGATGCTGTTGTTGTAGTAGAAATGATATGATAGACTTTATCCGACCTTTCTTCAAGCAGCCGTATTCGACTGCATCTACTGATGTATGACATTAACACAAAATTAGCTTCAACTTGAACTCAAGAGCTTAAGACAACACTTGAGCTAGAAAAAACCCTCTATGATGATGCACTAGCATTTGAAAATTTAGACTGGTGCGTAAACCAAGCACAAGGTTAAGTGACAGATGATCAAATAATATAGCAAAGACCAGAGGCGTCTAAACTTTTTTCCACAAAGAAAATAAACAATCGAGTGGCCCACTTGCCAGAGTTAAGATATAATGCCTTACTTTTGATACATCCCTATTAGTAAAATAGGCAAATGCAGGTCAATTCTTTATGATAATTGAACAAAAAGCTTAAATATATTTACATTTAAATTTTTGCAAAATAATTGGCTGGTCATTTTCAGTGACAGTCTCAGGTTGCTTCTCATTTCATAGGAAGAAACTATAAGAAAAATAGTGGATGTGGTTGTTCAAGCTCATTTACCAAATACATTTTTAGGCCACATCAATGACTGTTAAATGTTCTTTACTTGACTGATTTGAAGTCAATTGACCTATTAACACATGACAGCTGCAAATATGTTGAATATGTAATACAGAGACCTTCTGCTCACATCTGCATGTCGAGTCATATAGACTCAATCTATTTGCATGACGTCTTGTCAGAGGAAACGTGGCCCTTTCCAAGAAGTCAGGCAGGAACTGAACTTTTAAGTACAAATGCTAAACCAATTTTTCTCAAATCACAAACAGTGATATCCTTGTCAATGACAGAAGCATCTTGGTGCTGACTGAAATCTGAAATGAGAATTGTAATCTCAGACACAAATTGTCCCACATAGAACTTGGTTTTTGGAAATGCACATTTGATTTTGGAAAACATCAGGAAGTGCTTTAATTGAAGTTGCATATTTGTGACTTACAGCGTTGAAGCTTCGGACAGAATGATTTCATGTTTTATTTTCCTTGGCCATTCCTGAAAGTGCCTACAATGGACAAATGAGCATCTGGACCAAGTCCAAAGGACTGTTACTGTAGCACTAATTTTTAAAAAGAAAAGTTTCTGCTAACTATGGTAAGTAAGACTTGCTTCTTAGCAACAGACTGGTATAGTATCCATGGTGACTCCAATAAAAATGTGATCATTGCTACTGCATCATAGACTGCAAGGAGGCACCAGAATACATTATAGATCAAAAGAAGGCTAGAAGGCTCTGATGCTAAAAAGTCACTTTCTGAATTTGTTTATATCTCCATGTGTGTCTCTACTGCTCCTATAAACACTCCAAGTTTTAATAAAATGTATCCATCAGTTTTCTGTAAATTACTAAATTTATTTTGGTGTCTGGAGAAATGAGCCATTCCAATTTCTGTGTTTTCGTTACATAACAAAACGTTTATTTGCATAGCACCTCCCTGATGCCAGTCTGACCCCATCTGAGCCTCACTCACTAGATTAGTTGAAGATTTGCCATTTGGCTGCTGGTTTTACATTCACCATGCTGAGTCCAATAAGTGTTATGTTGTAAGAAACAGAATTGTGTGGCTCCATTTCATTTTTGAAGGCTATGCTGGTTCTTTAAATACCAGGCAAGCGGCTGCATTTTGAATGACTTGCAAAGGTTTAGTGTTGCACAAGTGAGCCCCTGTCAAAAGAGAGTTGCAGTCATCCGGCAATAAGATAACAATTCTGAACAAGAATCAGTCAAGAAGAACTTTATCCTGAAGTTGTAGAGAAAAAAAAGTCACAATCTAGTTGTGTTTGTTACTAAAGTTACTTAAGAAAAGAGGTTAGATAATCTGTTTGGAGAGTAATCAGTAAAGATGACTAGATAGAAATAGCAGCTAAGTCTTGTTGAGGTTGAGCTTCAGGTGATGAGCTGACATCCATTGTGAAAAATCTGGAAGGCATGACAAAAGTTGGCTGAGACTTTGTTAAATGTTCAATTATATTTAACATTTATGCTGAAATGCAGGCTAAAACTTTGTTAAATTTTTTATTACAACTTTAAACTTTGTTAAAAGTCTGCTTTCTGACATTTTCACATGTATTAAATATAAACACAGAATGGGAGTTTGGGTCGGAACAGCATGTGACATCTCTAAACTGCGTGTTCTGAAAAGAGATAAAACTGGCTAGGTAAAATATATTTTATGTGAGTGGGAGACTCATAAATATGTTTTGCACTGCCCGTATACCTATGTGTGTGGAAGTGTATTTTAAATTCTGAAGTGCTCAATCTGAGCAATCATGGGAAGCCCCAGACAAACAAGTGAGGATCTACACTTATAGAATGAGAAGTGTAGGAGGAGCTACACAGTATCAGTCAAGTGGTTGTTCTTACTGAACAGTATATATTTCAATATGTTCCGAAACTAGTTTGCTATGTATGAACATTAAACTTATAAAGGTTCATCAATAGCCTTTATGGAAATGTAAAATTGATGGAGGAAGGTGATTCAAAATGTGGTAATGGAACCACATACAACATTCAAATAATTTCTGGCTTCGTTGGAGACATCTGGAGTGATTATTTAAACTTTTACTATATGTTGAACAAAACAGTTCTGTGAAAGAAGGCCAAGAAAAATCCAGCTGTTGTGGAATATGAAATATCATTGAACTTTGCCAAAAACAGACAATTCAGTTTTCGCAAAGCATTAACTTGGAAAAAAAAGAAGGATAAGGTGCTTAGACTCAGATCAAAATTACAAATTCAACAGCAGGTGATCAAGGACACATTTACAGCCAACCCTTTTCCATCTTTTGTAATGACAACTGAGGCTAGCTGGATGTGATACAAGTTGTTTTTTTCTGAAGATATTAGCTTTTTATAATCATGGGCGCCACAATTCTGCAGCAGGCAAATCCGCAGCAATTACATGATGCAATCATGTAAATGGACCAAAATCTCAACAGAAATAGAAAGTAGAATTCTTGCCACAAAGAGGCAATACTGTGAGCAAATTTGATCCTACTCTGGATTAATACTGCTTGTATAAGTCAGTATGTTTCACTGTCTCAAGAAATGTTCTGGCTAAAAAAGCCCTAAACATTGGACACAACATTGATTTGATTTAGCATGTTTGTAGAGAAGAAGAAGAAAGAGCAGCTAGATATTAGATGGAAATATATCAGATGAATTGGAAGGCATTTCATGTTTAGATTGTTGGTAAACATTTGCGGGCACCTGAGTGGTGCAGTTTCTGGGTGGGTACAGGTCTGTTTCACTAATCTGCACCTGCTAGGAAAATAGTTCAAATTTCAGTAGCTCAATCAGCCAATATGGCATGAAAATTCATTATTGGCCATCTTTGAGGGGATTGTGATTGTAAATAAAATAATTATTGGCCATCTTTAAGGGGATTGTTATTGTTAATCCATGTCTTAATTAATCCAGCTCCTCAGTTAACCAGAGTCAGTAGAAAGCACCATGGACTCACCAGAAATACCACAGATTCAAAAGAACCAGAGAAAAAGTAACAAAAAAACTCTAAGAAAATGAAAGACTCAAAAAAATCAAAGGCATCAAAATATATACGGAACACTCAAAATTTATGTGCATTCTATATTTAAGATAAAATGTACAATTCCCAAGAGGGAAGTTCAGGCATTACTTACAGTTTATGACGAGTAAGTATAGTAAATAAAGTAGAACTATAACACAAAGTAATATAAATAATAAATAATACAATATAAATAATAAAAAATTTATATATTTGTTTGTTGTTTTAGAGCTTTTACTACATATTTTGTTTATACTGGATACAGCATTTGCTATTGTTAATTACGTGAGGGATAATAAACTTTACTGCAAAGTGATGTCGCTATGTTTTTTTCCCAATTTTTTTCCAGGTAATCAGAAAATGTTCTGGATATGTCATCAGACACTATGTTAATTTAAAATACTGATATCACTGACAGCAGTAGTTCAGCCACATTTAAAAAGGGTCAGCCCAAAACTAAGGTTTTTGGTTGTGATCATGATGTGACACCTACCACCTATCTCCTAACAATGACATCGCTAGCATATCTGGAAGCAGACTGCCAGTTCACAGTGAGCTAAAGCAAGCAACATTTCAAATACAATTGACTGATGATAGTAAAATCTAAAAATAATTTTGACAAGACCAGAAACAAAACAATGACATGTATAAGTGATGCTTTTGAAAGATGGAGACGGCTGAAAGTGGAAAAGTCATTTTCTCCTGGACAGGTATTAAATGTTCTGTCTCTGTCGGCATTAAAATTAAAGTGGTACATTTACTATTATATTGACACATTCATCCTTCTTTCCTTAATAGATTTATAATTATAAAAACAAGACACAATGTGTCCGTAATTTTTCATTGAGAATCTTTGAGACATATTACTTATATTGAAAAGTTATGACATGTGCTTGTGACACATTTTGTATTTATGAGGTTCATTTATGTGTTTATGAAGTAGCCCCAGACACACAGCAGGCCCCAAGCTTCACGCATGATCAGCAAGGAACTGCATCCATGGCAACATCTCCATTCCACTCCATTATCATATTATTTCCAGATGTGCAGCCAGTGGTGTTTAGCATCAGTCCTGCCAGAAATGTATACAACTCTTAAGATTTTAAGATTTGCTTGGTTCATAGCTTTTTCACGAGTGTGGTATGTCTACTTCACAGTACCAGGGTCATCAGAACATGGGTTCAATTCCCCAGGTTTTGTCCCATGTTTCAAATACACAATGGCAATGACGTCGCTTTACGACGGCTACTGAAAATGA
The DNA here is from genome assembly GCA_028566735.1 of Ammoglanis amapaensis. Classification (NCBI taxonomy): domain Eukaryota; kingdom Metazoa; phylum Chordata; class Actinopteri; order Siluriformes; family Trichomycteridae; genus Ammoglanis; species Ammoglanis amapaensis. The sequence continues at coordinate 20,579 of JAOUQU010277074.1, forward strand.
CCATGGACATTAAATGAAAAGCTGCTCCTTCCCCTTTGCATTCACAACAAGCTTTTCTTCAACATTTAAAACACGTATGCAAATTTATTGCCAAAACCATTTGTAAAGTCAATCAGTAATGTTTCACTATTAGATCAGCATTAAAAGTTTGGTGGTTGGTGGGCGGCATGGAAGCTCTGTGGATAAGTGTTCTCACAGTGTCAGTGTGGGATTTCTCTAGGTGCACTGATTTTGTCCCACAGTCCATAAATATGAAGATGAATAGTCCTATAGCTATCTAGCTTACATGATGCACAACTTAGTTAAATAGTGCAAGTCTTAGGCCAGAATAAATAGGCAGGGTTGCATCTGGATGCCATATCAATAATGTGGATAACAGTTTTAAATTGCTCTTTGGGGTCAAAGCATCTCAGTATATTTAATATAACGTATTCTATAAAACATTCATTAATAAATAGAGACGGAAATAGCCTTAAGGTCATCGTTTTTGAGCCATTCTCAAAGATGAAGAAGCTGCTTTTAACACAATTTAACTGTGGTCCATCCAAAAAAAAGGATAACTTGCCAAACAACAAAAACAACAACAATAAAAACAGTCCACATAGAAATGATAATAAGGTTTGAATATTAAGTTAGATTGCATTACATTGTTAACTGCCAACGCTTGCCACAAATTCCTACATACTAAAGACACCCTGTCTTATTTTGCCCTGTTATGTGGCAATGTTGTTTTTGTGGTGCAAAAAGCAGCAACATGGGGCAGCTAGAACTCAGGCAGTCAGGACAATGTTCAGAATGTCTGGAATGTCACTTACTTCTAGGATTTGAGCGGCTTGGTTTTGCGGTCACTACAGGCACCAGGGTAGTGAAAACCGACATCACGAGGTGTAGTTAGTCTACTGATCCTCTTACTTACACACACAAACACACGCATGCATGCACGCACAAAACTTTTTCATATTCAATACTCTGTTTTTCAACTAGTATTGGTTTTGTTCACTGTAGTTTTTGTCCATTTTAATACACCATGGTCCAATACATGAATTCACTGTATAGAGATTTAGCATACTTACACCTAAAGTTTAATCAAGACAATTTTTCTGGAGGTCACCCATGTCCCTCCTGACCCAACTTTGTTCAGAATTGATTAGCGGGTTCTATGTAACACCGAATTCAGGCTTGTGTTTAGCTTATTAATGTTTTTTTTCATTATGCAGCATTCACAGCAGAAGCTTCACATTCACTAATTAATTTTCAGCAAGGAAGTGTCCTAGCACTCCTACAGAAATTTAGTTAACAAAGAGTGAAAATGTCAATGTCTAAAAAATAAAGCTGATTTTTAAAAAAAGCTTATTTTTCATGAACTAAGTTGAACGCAACTGTGTCTAGAATGCTGCGTTACGGTAAAAACAGCATCTGTAGTTTGCATTTATGAACCTAAACATACTTTTATTACATATATTCACATTCTAATAATTTATTTCTTATAATAGCCGACCATCCTTTCTATGTTTTATTAGGAACTAATTGTGATGGCAAGACGTTTGGGTTAGAACAACACAAACTTCAGCTGCTGTGGGGTGTTCCCGGTCTGCAGCGGTCTGTACAATTGGACCAAGGAAGTCATGGGTGCCCAAGGCTCATTGATGTATGTATGTATGTATGAATGAATCCAACAGATGAGCTACTGTAGTTTAAATCGTAGAAGTTTACGCTGTTTCAAATAAAAAGGTGTCTTAATAATAATTAGTTAATAACTGAGCAAAACTATGTGCAACATGAATAGGATGTGTATAAAAAAAACTCAGAGACATTAATGTTAATTATTCCATTTACATTTCTGTTAGTTTATTAACTTTCAACTCAATATGGGCAATGATTGCTGATACAACAGCTGCTAAATACATTTCTAGGAAGTAACACTGTAAATCTGACATGTCATAGTGTCTATTCCAGTAAAGTCTCTGAAATACAATATATACACATAATTATATTATACATTTATACTGGCATAAACACTAAAAATAGTCCAAGTTGTGATACTGTTATTTGTTCACGGTTTAGCTAACTAAACTTAAATACATTCTTTACTCTGCTTAAGTAAATTGAAAAGAATTTCCATCAATACACATACAGTACGCTCTTTTTATTTAGAATTACATTTTATTAAATTTTCATTTGCTTAAACCACAATGCTAATAAAAGGAAGTATTAAAAATTTGTATTTATGTTTTTTTCTCTCGTCAGAATGTTTGAAATTCATATTGTAATTTTATTCATACAACTTCTCCTTTTCTTTACTGCAGGCAGCCTATGTGTGTTGCATCCATATCAATTTTCTCCAACTACACAGTGTGTGAATGCAAATCAACATTGTGTACAGAGAGACAACCTTGCTCAATGCACCTTTCGTCTCTGTGCAGACACCATTCTTCAGCTAGAAAGGCAAATGTGAAGCTGGCAGGATGAACCGAGACTCTGCGATGTATTAGAGATCCTTATTAAGGCCGAGAAATCACCACTAGGACTGGCTATTCAAAAGAATTATTAATAGAGGTTCGAGTTTGCTGCAGAGCTAATGTATTTTATAATAAAAATGGCTAAGATTTCTTTTTGCAACTCTTCATTAATTTTGCTTCAAAATACCAGTTTGCGTAGAACTTCATAAATGAAGAAATAAACTTCATAAAAAAAAATGTAATGACTTAATTCTAGATTTTGATTTTAAACAAGAGGAACCACAATGATAGTATAATAGCTGGGCAAAAACACTACAAAAACTGCTCATGGACACACACACACACACACACACACACACACACACACACACACACACACACACACACACATATATATATATGATCATAATCATCTGGGTCAAAGGCTTGAGCAGAAAAGCAAATGAGAAGCAACAAGACAGTGAGAGAGAGAGAAAGAGAGAGAGAGCTTTTTTGCAGTTCTATGTAATAGCTCAGGGTAATTTGTGCATAGATGGCACATTCCCAGGTAATGCCCATTGGTCTATATTTGTCTAACAGTGTACACTAAGCCCAAAACACACACACACACACGCGCACACACACACACACACACACACACACGCGCACACACACACACACACACACACACACACACACACACACACACAC
>JAOUQU010277293.1:0-13224 GCA_028566735.1 Ammoglanis amapaensis
TCTCGCCACGGTACCGCCAGCGGAGCCAAACGTCACTAGATCCAGTCGGGAATTCTGTACCCCTGCAGCTCGCCAGGAGGAGGACTCTTCGGAACCGATGCAGCTGGCCCATTCACATCTTACCCCCCAGGAGCGTCGCAGACGGGCTCAGCAGGGCCTTTGTGGGTATTGTGGTGCAGCTGGACACGACCTCGCTGGGTGCACCACGAGACCAGGAGGACGCAGGTCGCAAGGCCGGAGGCCCATCTCAGGCGCGAAACTCTGCATTTCGGTGAGAGGTACAGGGGTCTCCCTACATCTTCCTATCCGACTGGACACTGTTATTCTCCTAAAAAACCGATCCATTCCTACCACCGCCTTAGTGGACTCTGGGGCGGAAGGGAGCTTCATCGACAAGGGGCTCTGTCATCAATGGGGCATACCGGTACGGAGACTAGAGTCTCCGATTCTAGTGCACGCAGTGGATGGTAGTCCACTGTCCTCCGGAGCCATCACCCACTCCACCACATCAGTCTGGTTCCAAGTGGGGGAAAATCATTTTGAGGTCATAGAATTGTTACTAATCTCTTCTCCTTCTGTGGCCATCATTCTAGGTTTGCCCTGGCTGCGACGGCACGACCCCACGATTTCCTGGTCCAAAGCACAGCTCCTGGCATGGTCTTCCCGTTGCGGACAGGAGTGTTTGAGAGACCGACCCCCTCCCCATCTGGTGGTCGCTCAGATGTCCTCCAGGGATCTCCTACCTCCTCAGGTACCTCGTGAGTATGCGGATCTGTCTGCGGTCTTTAGTCGTAACCGTGCCAACACGCTACCTCCCCATCGTCATTACGACTGCGCCATCGATCTGCTACCGGGGGCCAAATTGCCACGCGCTCGACCGTACCCGCTGTCTCAATTAGAGACACGCGTCATGCAAGATTACATCGCCGATGCGCTTCAGCATGGGTTTATTAGGCCGTCTAAATCACCCGCGGCGTCTGGTTTTTTCTTCGTTCCCAAAGCAGGGGGTGAGCTGCGGCCTTGTATCGATTTTCGGGAACTCAACCAGGCCACTAGACGTTACCCGTACCCGTTTCCCCTGGTTCCATCGAATTTAGAGCGTCTCCACGGTGCACAGGTTTTCACTAAATTAGATCTCCGCAACGCGTACAATTTAATTCGGATCCGAGAGGGAGACGAGTGGAAAACAGCGTTTATCACCACCTCGGGCCACTATGAATATCGGGTCATGCCCTTCGGTCTCACCAATGCCCCGGCAGTGTTCCAGGCCTTTATTAATGATGTGTTGCGGGAGGTTCTGGACCAGGGAGTGGTGGTGTACCTGGACGATGTATTAGTTTTTTCCTCGGACTTGCAATCACATGTGTCTTTGGTTCGGCAAGTTTTATCTCGTCTCCTGGACAACGGCTTATACGTCAAAGGGGAGAAGTGTTTGTTTCATAAGGAGGCGGTTTCCTTTTTAGGTTTCATTATTTCCGCTAAAGGGATTGAAATGGATCCTACCAAGGTTCAGTCCGTCCGGGACTGGCCCAAGCCGACCACGCCAAGGGAGTTACAACGCTTCCTTGGGTTTGCCAACTTTTACCGTCGTTTCATCCAGAACTTCAGCCGGATTGCTCTGCCTCTCACGTCCAGCCTTAGAGGTAACCCTAAGGAGTTACGGTGGACCGCAGAGACCGAGCGAGCATTTAACACCCTGAGGACCCGGTTCACGACTGGCCCGATCCTGTCCCACCCGAACCCGGAGCGCCAGTTTATCGTGGAGGTCGATGCGTCTTGTAGTGGGGCAGGAGCCGTCCTGTCCCAAACCTCGGGGGGATTGGCCCGCGCACGCCCCATAGCATACTTTTCCCGCAAATTTAACGCTGCGGAATGTAACTATGGCATCGGTGATCGCGAGTTATTGGCTATCAAGTTAGCATTGGAGGAGTGGAGACATTGGCTCATGGGGGCGACTCATCCGGTTCTTGTACTAACCGACCATAAGAATCTGGAATTCGTGAAGGGGGCCCGCCGACTCAATGCTCGACAAGCTAGGTGGTCCCTATTTTTCAACCAGTTCAACCTCCAAATTTCGTTCCGTCCGGGGTCTGAGAATAGCCGAGCAGATGCTCTTTCCCGCCTTCACGGGGCGTCAGAGTCAGACCCGGAGCAAGGCCGGCCCATCATTCCCACTCATCAATTTGTTGGTATCATCCAATGGAAGGTCGATCAGCAGATCCGGAACGCGATCAGCCGTGGTTCGGTTCCACCGGGGTGTCCGGAGGGGAGGTTATACGTTCCCCAACGGTTCCGTTCTCGAGTCATTACATGGGCTCATACATCCTTATGCATGGGCCACCCTGGGGTGTTAGGCACGATTCAAATTATTTCCCGTAAGTATTGGTGGGAGACGCTTAGATCCGATGCACAACGCTTCGTACGCTCCTGCTCCACTTGCGCTGCCTGCAAGACCCCCAGGGAACTCCCGGCTGGGAAGCTATGCCCCCTACCGGTGCCCGAGAGACCTTGGTCGCACATTGCGCTGGACTTTGTCACTGGCTTGCCGGAGTCTAACGGGTACACCGTCATCCTGTCCGTGATTGATCGTTTCTCTCGTGCTGTAAAACTCTTTCCCCTTAATAGACTACCCTCCGCCTTTGAGACAGCCGAATTAGTATTTAACCGGGTATTTACTTCGTTTGGTATCCCCGAGGCTGTTCTCTCGGACAGGGGACCCCAATTTACATCAGCGGTCTGGAAGGCATTTTACGAGAAGTTGGGTGTGGCTGTCAGCTTGACGTCTGGTTTTCACCCGCAGTCCAACGGGACGTGTGAGCGGTCTCACCAGGAGCTTAATAAGTTCCTTCGGATCTATGCTCACCGCAACCCCAACGACTGGTCTCGCTACCTTTCCTGGGCGGAGATCGCTCAGAACTCGTTACGGCATAATACGACAGGTCTCACTCCGTTTCAATGCATCCTAGGATACCAACCACCATTTGCCCCATGGGATAGGTCTGAATCCGAGGCGCCGGCGGTCGATGCCTGGTTCCGGCGCAGCGAGTCCGTGTGGGCACAGGTCCATCAGCAGGTAGATTCGGTACTCCGCCGATATAAGCGGTTTGCGGATCGTAACCGGGGTCCTACCCCTAACTATAAGGTAGGTGATATGGTGTGGCTCAACACAAGGGATATACGGTGTCGTCAGGGTACACGTAAACTTCTTCCTAGGTTCCTGGGCCCTTTTCCCATTGTGGCCATTATTAATGAGGTCTCGGTACGCTTGAAGCTGCCCCAACGTCTGCGCATCTGCCCGACTTTTCATGTCTCGCTCCTGAAACCGTTCGTCCCCGGTCCTCTCGAATCTAATTGGAGGGAATCGGACGGGGAGTCCAGGGAGGGAACGGGTTCTAATATTTATTCGGTTGGCGCATTGTTAGATTCTCGCCGTCACAAGGGCAAGATTTAATACCTGGTAGAGTGGGACGGTTTTGGACCTGAGGAGAGGAGCTGGATCCCGGCGGGGGACATCCTGGACAAGGATCTCATCCAGGAGTTCCACTTAAATCATCCGGATCACCCGGCGCCCCGACCCAGGGGTCGTCCGCCGCGCCAGGGCAAACGTGCCAGAGGGCAGCCAGGTATCTCTCTATCAGCACCTTTTTCAGGAGGGGGTTATGTCACACACACCCACTCACATCCACACACACACTCCGCTGCTTCCCCGCCCAATGTGACGGCACGCACTCATCGCTCTGCTTCTCCTGATTATTAGGCTCAGCTGTGGAGTATCGTGCTGATTGCTCCGGTCCCTATTTGAGCTGGCTCAGCTGATCCGTCGGCGCAGAGGATTCTGTTTCGTCACACTGAAGGTACGACGGCAGTTGTCCGCGTTTACTCACCTCGTTGGCTCCTTCTGTATGTTTCCAGGACAAACCCCACAGTGAGTCGTGACTCTTGAACTGCCGATTGCCCAGTACCTGCCGATCTTCCTTCGGAGGGCATTCCTTCCCAGTTCTGAGGAGAACCGCCGCCCGGAGCTCTACTGAAGGCGCCGCCCCTCAACGTTCTGCTCTTTTGGTTACATGTCTTGTTTTGAACATTAAACAGACGTTAATAGACATTCACGCTTCCTCCATTTCTTCCTGTCGCGTGACATAATCCTTTGCCAGTTATACATTGAGAGATCCTCCACGTACTCATGGAACCCTCAAAATCGGATTCCTCTGACGCCGCTTTGCAAGCTCAAGGGCGCGCTCTGGTGGAGCTCCAGAGTGAACTCGGAGGAGTCACTCAAGCCATTCATATGTTGATGGAACGTCTGTCGGTGATGGAACAGAGGCACGCCGAGGGTCAAACCCCTGCCACTATTAATCCCGCCGCAGTACCCCTCCCCAACACGCCACCGCCATCAGCAGTCTCCCGCTACAATCTCACAGAGCCTGAGAGGTATGATGGGAACCCGGAGACACTCCGTTCTTTCTTAATGCAGTGTTCTTTTTATTTCCGGAGCCATCCGACGGGCAGCGAGGAGGATAAAATAATGCTGATCATATCCCGTTTGACGGGCAAAGCCTGTGAATGGGCAACCGCCATCTGGGAGGCGCAGGGTCCAGAGTGTGGCTCATATATGGCATTTTTGGAGGCGTTCAGGTCCACATTTGCCCACCCGCTGGAAGGAGAGGCGGTGGGTCCTCTATTACTCCGCCTCCGCCAGGGTTCAAGGTCAGTTTCGGCGTTTTCCATGGACTTCCGGTGTCTGGCGGCCCGCAGCGGCTGGAGCGGCTCTGTACTCTCCGCTCTGTTCAGGGAGGGACTGCGTCGAGAGATCCAGCGTGAAATCGCTGGAAGGGCCTTTGGAGCCTCCTTGGACGAGCTGATTCGGTTGGCGGTCCTTATGGAGCAACACCTCGCCACCGTCCCAACGGCCGGGTCTACCACCACGAGACCTCGCTTTGAGCTCAGTACGCCTACGGGACACCAGGAGGAGGGAGACCCTGAACCGATGCAGTTGGGGCATTCACATCTCACCCCCCAGGAGCGTCGAAGACGGGCACAGCATGGACTGTGTGGGTATTGCGGAGCATCAGGACATGACCTCGCCCAGTGCACCTCGAGACCAGGAGGACGCAGATCGCAAGGCAGGGTATCCGCTCCACGTCCCAAGTCCAGCATCTCGGTGAGAGGCTCAGGGGTACCATCACACCTTTCCATAAACCTGGACACTGTTATCTTCCTCAAGGACAGATCAATCCCGGCAACCGCATTGGTGGATTCTGGTGCGGATGGTAGCTTCATCGATAGAAAGCTCTGTCTTAAATGGGGCATACCGGTACGGAGGCTAGAGACTCCCATTCAAGTTCAGGCCGTGGATGGCAGCCCGCTCCCCTCTGGCGCGATCACTCACTCCACCACATCATTTTGGTTCCAAGTAGAGAAATGTCATTATGAACGCATAGAATTATTACTAATTTCTTCCCCTTCTGTGCCTATCATTTTAGGTTTGCCCTGGCTTCGGCGGCACGACCCAACTATCTCCTGGTCTAAATCTCAGGTCCTGGCGTGGTCTTCCCGCTGCTTGCAGGAGTGTTTGAGAGACCGACCCCCCTCCCACCTTGTGGTTGCTCAGATGTCCTCCAGGGTTCCTCTACCTCCTCAGGTACCTAGTGAGTATTCTAGTCTCTCAGAGGTATTTAGTCGTAGTCGTGCCAACACGCTGCCACCACATCGACATTATGACTGCGCCATTGATCTGCTTCCAGGGGCCAAATTGCCACACGCTCGTCCCTACCCACTTTCACAATTGGAGACACGTGCTATGCAGGATTACATAGCGGAGGCCCTACGTCACGGGTTTATTAGGCCGTCCAAATCTCCTGCTGCGTCTGGTTTCTTCTTCGTTCCTAAAGCAGGGGGGGATCTGCGCCCTTGTATCGATTTTCGGGAGCTTAACCAGGCTACGAGGCGGTATCCGTATCCATTCCCGTTGGTCCCTTCCAATTTAGAGCGCCTCCACGGAGCTCAGGTATTCACCAAATTAGACCTCCGCAACGCTTACAATTTAATTCGTATCCGCAAAGGGGACGAATGGAAAACGGCGTTTATCACCACATCAGGCCACTATGAATATCTCGTTATGCCGTTTGGCCTTACCAACGCGCCGGCAGTGTTTCAGGCCTTTATTAATGATGTGCTGCGGGAATTCCTGGATCAGGGGGTGATCGTGTACCTTGATGACGTGTTAGTTTTCTCCCCGGACGTAGACTCACACGTAACTTTGGTCCGGCAGGTTCTCTCTCGGCTCCTCGACAACGGCTTATTCGTAAAAGGGGAGAAATGTGTATTCCATAGGGAATCTGGAATCTGAAACCTCAGAGGGGTTGGCTCGTGCACGTCCCATCGCATATTTTTCCCGCAAATTTAATGCTGCGGAGTGCAATTACGGTATCGGTGACCGTGAATTGTTGGCTATTAAGTTGGCGTTGGAAGAATGGAGACACTGGCTTATGGGGGCTACTCTTTCGGTTCTCGTCCTCACCGACCATAAGAATCTAGAGTTCGTTAAGGGGGCGTGTCGACTCAATGCCCGACAGGCTAGGTGGTCCCTATTCTAGCCTTCACGGGGCGTCGGAGACTGATCCGGAACGAGGCAGGCCCATCATTCCTGCTCATCAGTTTGTTGGGCTCATCCAGTGGGAGGTTGATCAGCAGATTCGGAACGCGATCGGCAATGGTCCGGTTCCACCAGGTTGTCCTGAGGGGATCATGTACGTTCCCCAACAGTTCCGATCCCGAGTCATTACTTGGGCACATACCTCTCTATGCACCGGTCACCCAGGGGTTCTAGGTACGATTAAAATCGTCTCTCGTAGGTATTGGTGGGAAATGCTAAGGTCCGATGTACAACGCTTTGTACGGTCGTGTTCTACTTGCGCAGCCTGTAAGACCCCCCAGGAGCTACCCGGTGGGGAAGCTCTGTCCTTTACCGGTACCCGAGAGACCGTGGTCACACATTGCGCTCGACTTTGTTACGGGCTTGCCAGTGTCTAACGGTTACACCGTTATCCTGTCCATAATTGATCGATTTTCTCGAGTGGTTAAGCTGTTTCCCCTTAAAGGACTTCCCTCCGCCTTCGAGACAGCGGAGCTAGTATTTAATCGGGTATTCACATCTTTTGGCATCCCCAAGGCGATCCTTTCGGACAGGGGGCCCCAATTTACATCGGTGGTCTGGAGGGCATTTTGCGAGAAGCTGGGTACTGCTGTTAGCCTGAATTCTGGTTTTCACCCCCAGTCCAATGGGTCGTACGAGCGTTCGCACCAGGAACTTAATAAGTTCCTGCGGATCTATGCACACCGCAACCCGTCCGACTGGTCTCGTTACCTTCCCTGGGCTAAAATTGCCCAGAACTCGCTGCGTCATACCAAGACAGGCCTCATGCCGTTCCAATGCGTCTTGGGTTACCAACCACCTTTTGCTCCTTGGGATAGGTCTGAGACAGCGGCGCCGGCGGTTGATGCTTGGTTCCGGCGCAGCGAGGAGGTGTGGTCCCAGGTCCACCGGCAGGTTGGCTCTGTACTCCGCTGTTATAAGCGGTTTGCTGACCGGAATCGGGGCCCTACCCCGAACTTTAAGGTGGGCGATATGGTGTGGCTTAACACACGGGATTTCCGTTGTCGTCAGGGTACTCGCAGACTTCTTCCTAGGTTCCTGGGTCCATTCCCTATTGTGGCCATTATTAATGAGGTCTCTGTGCGCCTTAAATTGCCTCAACATCTGCGCGTCCACCCCACGTTTCACGTCTCGCTCCTCAAACCATTCGTCCCCGGTCCTCTCGAGTCTAATTGGAGGGAGTCTGACGGGGAGACCAGGGAGGGGGAGGGGTCTAACATCTATTCGGTGGGTGCATTGTTAGATTCTCGCCGGCACAAGGGTAAGTTACAGTACCTGGTAGAGTGGGAGGGTTTTGGGCCTGAGGAGAGGAGCTGGATCCCTGCGACGGACATTCTGGACAAGGATCTTATCCAGGTGTTCCATCGGGATCACCCTGCCCGCCCTGCACCCCGGTCCAGGGGTCGGCCGCCGCGCCAGGGCAAACGTTCCAGTCTACAGCCGGGAACCTCCCCTTTAGCACCTTTTTCTGGACGGGGTAATGTCACACACACACACACACACACCCACTCCACCGCTTCTCCGCCCAAAGGGACGGCATCCACTCACCGCTCTGCTTCTCCCGATTATTAGGTTCACCTGTGGATCATCCCGCTGATTATGCTGGTCCTTATATAAGCCGGTTCATCCCATTCCCCGGCGCAGAGGTTTTTGTTTTGACACACACTGAAGGAACCGGCGGCAGTTGCGCTCTTCGTTGATTACTCACCTTCCTGGCTACTTTATTCTGTTTGCAGGATTCTTCCCACTGTGAGTAAAGTCTCTGTTCTCTGACGCTTCTGCAGCTTCGCCCGATCTTCCTTCGGCGTGCTTTATGTTTGAAGTTCCTGAGGAGATCCACCGCCCGGAGCTCTGCCAGAGGCGCCGCCCCTCAGCGAACTGTCCTTGTTTCCATTTGTGCTCTTTTTCATTAAAAGACTGTTTATCTGATCTCACGCTTCCTTCTATTATTCCAGTCGCGTGACATAAACCTCTGCCATAAAGAAGCTGTTTGGGGAAATCATGGAACCCTCGAAATCAGAGCCCACTGACGTCACTCTGCAGGCTCAAGGGCGCGCTCTGGTGGAGCTCCAGAGTGAACTTGGAGGAGTCACTCAAGCCATTCATATGGTGATGGAACGTCTGTCGATGATGGAACAGAGGCACGCCGAGGCTCAAACCCCTGCCACTATTAATCCCGCCGCAGTACCCCTCCCCAACACGCCACCGCCATTAGCAGTCTCCCGCTACAATCTCACAGAGCCTGAGAGGTATGATGGGAACCCGGAGACACTCCGTTCTTTCTTAATGCAGTGTTCTTTTTATTTCCGGAGCCATCCGACGGGCAGCGAGGAGGATAAAATAATGCTGATCATATCCCGTTTGACGGGCAAAGCCTGTGAATGGGCAACCGCCATCTGGGAGGCGCAGGGTCCAGAGTGTGGCTCATATATGGCATTTTTGGAGGCGTTCAGGTCCACATTTGCCCACCCGCTGGAAGGAGAGGCGGTGGGTCCTCTATTACTCCGCCTCCGCCAGGGTTCAAGGTCAGTTTCGGCGTTTTCCATGGACTTCCGGTGTCTGGCGGCCCGCAGCGGCTGGAGCGGCTCTGTACTCTCCGCTCTGTTCAGGGAGGGACTGCGTCGAGAGATCCAGCGTGAAATCGCTGGAAGGGCCTTTGGAGCCTCCTTGGACGAGCTGATTCGGTTGGCGGTCCTTATGGAGCAACACCTCGCCACCGTCCCAACGGCCGGGTCTACCACCACGAGACCTCGCTTTGAGCTCAGTACGCCTACGGGACACCAGGAGGAGGGAGACCCTGAACCGATGCAGTTGGGGCATTCACATCTCACCCCCCAGGAGCGTCGAAGACGGGCACAGCATGGACTGTGTGGGTATTGCGGAGCATCAGGACATGACCTCGCCCAGTGCACCTCGAGACCAGGAGGACGCAGATCGCAAGGCAGGGTATCCGCTCCACGTCCCAAGTCCAGCATCTCGGTGAGAGGCTCAGGGGTACCATCACACCTTTCCATAAACCTGGACACTGTTATCTTCCTCAAGGACAGATCAATCCCGGCAACCGCATTGGTGGATTCTGGTGCGGATGGTAGCTTCATCGATAGAAAGCTCTGTCTTAAATGGGGCATACCGGTACGGAGGCTAGAGACTCCCATTCAAGTTCAGGCCGTGGATGGCAGCCCGCTCCCCTCTGGCGCGATCACTCACTCCACCACATCATTTTGGTTCCAAGTAGAGAAATGTCATTATGAACGCATAGAATTATTACTAATTTCTTCCCCTTCTGTGCCTATCATTTTAGGTTTGCCCTGGCTTCGGCGGCACGACCCAACTATCTCCTGGTCTAAATCTCAGGTCCTGGCGTGGTCTTCCCGCTGCTTGCAGGAGTGTTTGAGAGACCGACCCCCCTCCCACCTTGTGGTTGCTCAGATGTCCTCCAGGGTTCCTCTACCTCCTCAGGTACCTAGTGAGTATTCTAGTCTCTCAGAGGTATTTAGTCGTAGTCGTGCCAACACGCTGCCACCACATCGACATTATGACTGCGCCATTGATCTGCTTCCAGGGGCCAAATTGCCACACGCTCGTCCCTACCCACTTTCACAATTGGAGACACGTGCTATGCAGGATTACATAGCGGAGGCCCTACGTCACGGGTTTATTAGGCCGTCCAAATCTCCTGCTGCGTCTGGTTTCTTCTTCGTTCCTAAAGCAGGGGGGGATCTGCGCCCTTGTATCGATTTTCGGGAGCTTAACCAGGCTACGAGGCGGTATCCGTATCCATTCCCGTTGGTCCCTTCCAATTTAGAGCGCCTCCACGGAGCTCAGGTATTCACCAAATTAGACCTCCGCAACGCTTACAATTTAATTCGTATCCGCAAAGGGGACGAATGGAAAACGGCGTTTATCACCACATCAGGCCACTATGAATATCTCGTTATGCCGTTTGGCCTTACCAACGCGCCGGCAGTGTTTCAGGCCTTTATTAATGATGTGCTGCGGGAATTCCTGGATCAGGGGGTGATCGTGTACCTTGATGACGTATTAGTTTTCTCCCCGGACGTAGCCTCACACGTTAACTTGGTCCGGCAGGTCCTCTCTCGGCTCCTCGACAACGGCTTGTTCGTAAAGGGGGAGAAATGTGTATTCCATAGGGAATCTGTTTCCTTTTTGGGGTTTATTATATCCGCCAAGGGGATTGAGATGGACCCCGCCAAGATTCAGTCCGTCCGGGATTGGCCCACTCCTACCACCCCAAGGGACTTACAACGCTTTCTTGGGTTTGCCAATTTTTACCGCCGGTTCATCCCGAACTTCAGCCGGATTGCACTTCCACTGACGTCCAGCCTTAGGGGCAACCCCAAGGCATTGTGTTGGAACTCTGAGGCAGAGCAGGCATTTAACACCCTTAAAACCCGGTTTACCACAGGTCCTATTCTGGCCCATCCTGACCCGGGTCGCCAGTTTGTCGTGGAGGTCGATGCATCGTGTAGTGGGGCTGGGGCTGTTCTCTCCCAAACCTCAGAGGGGTTGGTTCGTGCACGTCCCATCGCATATTTTTCTCGCAAATTTAATGCTGCGGAATGCAATTACGGTATCGGTGACCGAGAATTGTTGGCTATTAAGTTGGCGCTGGAAGAATGGAGACACTGGCTTATGGGGGCTACTCTTCCGGTTCTCGTCCTCACCGACCATAAGAATCTAGAGTTCGTGAAGGGGGCGCGTCGACTCAATGCCCGACAGGCTAGGTGGTCTCTATTCTTTAATCAATTCAACCTACAAATTTCGTTCCGTCCGGGGCCCGAGAACAGCCGCGCCGATGCTCTCTCCCGCCTTCACGGGGCGTCGGAGACTGATCCAGAACGAGGCAGGCCCATCATTCCGGCTCATCAGTTTGTTGGGCTCATCCAGTGGGAGGTTGATCAGCAGATTCGGAATGCGATCGGCAACAGTCCGTTGCCACCAGGTTGTCCTGAGGGGATCCTGTATGTTCCCCAACAATTCCGGTCCCGAGTCATTACTTGGGCTCATACCTCTCTATGCACCGGTCACCCAGGGGTTCTAGGTACGATTCAAATAGTCTCTCGTAGGTACTGGTGGGAAACGCTAAGGTCCGATGTACAACGCTTTGTACGGTCGTGTTCGACCTGCGCGGCCTGTAAGACCCCCCGGGAGCTCCCGGCTGGGAAGCTCTGTCCTTTACCGGTACCCGAGAGACCGTGGTCACACATTGCTCTCGACTTTGTAACGGGCTTGCCGGTGTCTAACGGTTACACCGTTATCCTGTCCGTTATAGATCGATTTTCTCGAGCAGTTAAGCTGTTTCCCCTTAAGGGACTTCCCTCCGCCTTTGAGACAGCGGAGCTAGTATTTAATCAGGTATTCACATTTTTCGGCATCCCCGAGGCGATCCTTTCGGACAGGGGGCCCCAATTTACATCGGCCGTCTGGAGGGCATTTTGCGAAAAATTGGGTACTGCGGTCAGCCTTACTTCTGGTTTTCACCCCCAGTCCAACGGGTCGTGCGAGCGCTCGCACCAGGAACTTAATAAGTTCCTGCGGATCTATGCACACCGCAACCCGTCCGACTGGTCTCGTTACCTTCCCTGGGCTGAAATTGCCCAGAACTCACTCCATCATACTACGACAGGCCTCACGCCGTTCCAATGCATCTTGGGGTACCAACCACCTTTTGCCCATGGGACAGGTCGGAAACAGTGGCGATGCCTGGTTCCGGCCCGCGAGGACGTATGGGCCCAGGTCCACCAGCAGGTCAGCTATGTACTCCGCCGGTATAAGCGGTTTGCAGATCGGAACCGGGGTCCTACCCCGATTTTTAAGGTAGGCGATATGGTGTGGCTTAACACTCGTGATTTCCAGTGTTGTCAAGGTACACTCCTCCCGAGGTTCCTGTGTCCGTTCCCCAATGTAGCCATTATTAATGAGGTCTTGGTGCATATTAAACTTCCCCAATATCTCCGCGTCCACCCCACATTCCACGTCTTCCTCCTCAAACCTTTCGTTCCCGGTCCGCTCGAGTTTAACTGGAGGGAGTCGGACGGGGAGGCGACGGAGGGGGATGGGTCTAACATCTACTCGGTTGGCTCATTGTTGGATTCCCGCCAGCACAAGGGTAAGTTACAGTACCTGGTGGAGTGGGAGGGATTTGGTCCTGAGGAGAGGAGCTGGATTCCTGCGGCGGACATACTGGACAAGGACCTCATCAAGGAGTTCCATCAGAATCATCCAGCCCGTCCTGTGCCCTGTCCCAGGGGTCGGCCGCCACACCAGGGCAAAGATCCAGTCAACAGTCGGGGGTTCCCCCTATTATAGCACCTTTTTTTAGATGGGGTAATGTCACACACACATGCACACACATACAGTAGTGTTGTGTCGTTCGCGAACGATCCATTCGAAAGAACGAATCATTTGAGTGACCCAACTGAATCAAATCACTTCCCCAGCTGATTCGGTCATTTCTCAGTTCAGTAGTCAAGCTCAGCAGCGACCGTGCAGGCCGGCAGAGGAACTGCAGCGTGCTCTGTAAATCACTGAATCAACCGCGAATCAGA
>JAOUQU010277510.1:0-13224 GCA_028566735.1 Ammoglanis amapaensis
TTAAAAGTCCCAGAAGTCCTTTGACGAAATGCAGCTTTTTTTTCTTCCTGCGACTAATCGACCAATGGAATTTGGCCAACTAGTAATTTTTTCGGTCGACAAAACAAATAATCGATTAATTGCGATCAGCCCTAATATTTTCTATGATCATGAAATAATTAGATATTTTTTCTGCCCATTTTCGATTTACTCTACTTCCATAGATTTTTAATTCTCACTTGCAACATATTCTCCTCTTTACTATCCGATTCGCATATGCATACACATTCACAGATACGCATAGGCATACACCGATGCACCATCCTTGCTGTAATGAATGCTCTTTAAATAAACTCTGGACTAGTCTGACAATAGTGCACATAGTGTCAAGTCTGATGAATGTGATTATATTCATGCTTTAAATCTTCTACAACTTTCCCATGGTACAGATGTAGGTCTGATGACTAACTAGGTCAATTAATGTGGTTCATAGAATTCAGAACTTTTTAAAAAAAATGGATGAATTGTTCTTTTTGACAATTAGAACCAGGGCAGCCGTGGCCTAGTGGTTACAGAACTGGCTTTGTGTTTGGACGCTTGCTAGTTTGTTTCGGAGAGTCAACATGTCAGGACTGTCGTGGTTAGGGCTGCCCAACGTGCTGAACATGAGTGCTCACTGCTGCCACCTAGTGTTTGTTCACTAGGGTGTGTAAATGTGTGTTTCACTGCACAGATTGGGTTAAATGCAGAGGAATTACTCTGTGTAAATAGCACAATAATGAAAAAAAGTATTCTAAATTCTACAAAGTATGTAGATAGAAAACACTATAAAACCCCATATTTCTATAATGTTACCTGTAGGAGAACTGGTGGGGGTGGGGGCGGCGGTGCTGGGGGAGGAGGAAAGACAGGCATGGATGCTCTTTGATATCTGCCAAATAGAATATACAAACAGGCTTTTCACAACCCACAAGAGATGCATTGTTGAATTGATTTTTTTTTCATAATAAGCTGAGTATTTTAACTTTTAAACACTTTATGTACAGAGACAAAATAGTTTTTCTTACTTTACTTATTACTTATTTACCTACTGTATTACTTTTATTCTTACTATTTAACTTTCTTGTGTGTAATTATGATGCGACTGGGGCCTCAATTTCCCTGAGGGAACCACCCAAAGAGATCAATAAAGTTCTATCTATCTATCTAAACTGCACTTTTGGTGTATGATTATACATGAACATAATATTTATAATAATTAAAAAAAACTTTTGTGGCACACAACCTTTATGCTTCTGGAAAAATAATTGTGGCACAAAAACTTTATGCCTCTAGATAAAATTAAAGTTCTTACATTTCACTTTACACGAATAATGATAAACATAATAATGATAAAAAAGTGGACTTTTTAAATATATGGTCTGTGTGTGTTTCTAGCAGCGTAAAATGTATTACTGCATGATTGGCACGTAATATCCTGCATTTTTGGTTGCTATTCGGATCTGATTCTGAATGGTTATCTGACTACTAAAGTTAGTGACCATGATGTGACCCTGGTGAATTGTTGCGTTTGATGACAGTTTCAAACGAATCATCAAAAGTAGGTAAGTAAGACGCAGTTCGCTTTTCCAAGGACATGATAGGGAATGGCAGAGCCCGTTTTCAGGTTTGTACTAGGTACCTGAATAGTGGGAGAATTAGTAATGTGTGGGCTCTGGCGTTTCTATATATCAAAGATTACCCAACAAATACTAAAAATGAAGATAATAATTCATTTTTAAAATGGACTTTCATTTGTTTGGTCTATCATTTGTTTGCCTGTTTAGCCCAGAAAATGATTCTTTTTTTATATTCAAGGATTAATCTAGTTACTGCAGATTTTTGCAGAAATACATTTTATTGCATTACGTCTCTATATGTACTATTGTTCAGTATCACATGTTTACCACTCAAGACACAAATTAAGACAAATTGATTCCTACATGTTTAGAAAGTCAGAGAAAAGGCTCTTGAGTCTTATATAAAATTCAGCCGTTGATTTTTTCTCCTTTTCCAATGTACATTTGAGTCAAAATGACAAACAGAAAGCTAGCCGTTAGCTCTAGACAGAAACAGCCCTTTTACATGATAGTTCTCTTCATCCACAATGTAATCTTAGTCTTCAGTGATACTTAATAGGACTGATTCCAGTTCAGCGTTAACGAGGAACTTCTTCCAAAAGCCAGTGAGATCAGGAATTAACAATAGAGCCATTGTGGAGATGTTTGGGAAGTGAAACTCCAGAAAGCCCACTCTCACAAAGGACGAAAACATTCATGCAATGAGTAAATACATACTTATGTAGCTTTGTACTGGTAATGTCATTATCAGGATGTTGTTTAACTAGATTTGCATTAGATAATTTTTTACTAAATAAAGAGGACAATAATAAGGTTACTAAATCGATCACATTTGCTTTTATGTTAGATGTTATATGCAATGTTCTGTGTATCCAAACTGGGCTAAGAAATGATTTAAACTTTGATCTTTCTGCCTGATTAAAAGGTGAAGCGAAAGTCATTAAATACAGGATGTCCTGTGGATGTTGCTGGAACATTGGCTGAACCAGAACTTTGAATTTATTGTTTAGGGCCACACAAAAAAGTGCACGAGGAAAACAGGCCGTCTATTGAAAACAACTAAGCAAACTCCTCTGAGACTCATTAGAAGTGGTCCCATGGAGATACTGATGCACAGGTTTGTGCTAAAAGCTCCTCGTGGAAAGTTACATGTGTTCATGTAATAACACACAAATAATATAATACAAAAAAGACCCCAACTGAGAATATTTATGTGACCACATATACAGAATGTAACTAAAATTATGTTGTGGTTCTATTTAAATACTAGATGGTCAACGGTCAATTTACAGTTATATCAAAATACAAACGCATTAGCTTAATGCACTTACTAAATCGAAATGCCACCCCCCCCCCATTTACTAACATGTACAGTCACCAGCTACTTCTTTCCAAAACAATTATGCAATGTCCTCCGTGATTCATTTTACTTTTAAATGCAAAGACTTTAAGCAAACAACATGTGCACCAAAGAAAGAAAGTTAACGTGGAAAACTGCTTTGCTAAAGATTTAATTTAAAACTCCAATCTGAGAGATGGTAGAGATGACAAAGAATTTAGCTTATTCACATTTAACACACACATGTGTTTTATTAGTAGATATTTTGACATAATTTGTATTAAGAGTAATTAAAATGGCTACACTAGTAGTGTTGTATATTATTTACTCAGTGGTAAATACTTTTAATTGTGGACACAACACAAGCGTATCGAAAAATGTAAATAGGTGTGTTTTTGAAACTAAAGATGTCAATTGTCCCAATGGGGAGGGATACACTGAATATAATGTATATTAAGTCTGACTCAACCTCTGTGTAGACATTAGGCAGATTCCAACCTATAACGCACCATTGGTGGTACTACTGGTGGTTTGTTAGTCCAGTGTAACCACAGAGTAAAACTGTTCCAGTGACGTTATTGTGACTGTAACACTTAAGTGAAGAAATCAACTCAAGGTGCATGATTTATTAATCAAAACACAATGACATAACTGACACTTTTTCTATACTTTAAAAAAACATCTAAATTAAACATATCTAAGCCTGACAGGACTTCTAACAACAATTGCTTCTAACAACCTCAACTGGATATGCAAAGTTCAATACAAAGAAATTGTGTGTTGTGTAAAAGTTTAGAAAACTGAAACATGTATTTACCTTAGTTGTGTAGATGTGAGATGTTTGTGCCTTATTTATTTGCCTGTCAGATAGAGAGCGTTAGGGAGAATGCGAGAGCATAGTGCACCACTAACCCGTCAGATCCTGTTTCTCTCTTTCAGCTGAGCTAAGGTTATAATTAGAAAAAAATAGGGTAACACAGTCATCTTTTTAAAACATTTGCAATTAAACTTTCCTTTTTAGCTTGTATTACGTCCTCATATTTATAATGTCGCAAAAGAAAAGTCTAAACTCAATGTAAAAATAACCACAGTGTAAATACCACACTTGGTGGGCTGACCTTCAGTCAGAAAGACAGCCCACCGTTCTCTCACAGTGTTTTCACCATGACATGCGATAACGGACTCTCTCTCTTTCTTTCTCTCTCTCTCTCCGGTCTTCTCTCATGCCTTGATGGTGTCTTGTTCTTGACCAAGTGAACTCTTTGGGTCGACTCTTTATGCTGAACATCGGGAACCGACTCAGGGTCAGGAGTCAACATCCATTAGTAGATTTCCAAATCAAAAATAGAAAATACACGGCCTGGCCAAGAAGCAAGTGGTTAAGAGCCTAACCCATTGGCTAATTACTGTACGAGTGATTATGTTTCAATTTGTTACAAGTTATTTAACATGCACTGGGTAGCTTCTCATTTGCTACAAGTCAAAAGACACATCCTGTAGTCATGGAAAATGTGTTACCATGTTTCAGAAGGGTCAACGCATCAACAAGAGAAAACTTAAGGAGATTGGTGAAACTACTAAAATTGAATTAAGAATGATCTAACAACAGTATTAGTAAAGAGTTTAAGCATAGTGAAGAAACATCGTCTTTGAGGAACAGAAATCATTGATCTTTGATCACTTAAACATTCGTTGAAATCAACTAATGGAACAACGACAGTAGATTTCAGGGATATGTTTTATAGTGAAAGTATGATCATTGCCATATGCACAATTGGACTAATCAGCAGTGCAGCATAAAGAAAATCAGTTGTCATTGAGGTTAACTAGCAAAAATATCTTCGATTTGCTGGGGGAGCATAAAGATTGGACTTGGATTTACCCTAAAATACTTTTATTTGGAGCTTTAAAATGACTCCCGAAAGCCTGTAGAAAAAAACAAAGAAATAAAATATGTTTTATTTTAATATTGATGATAATAACACAACAAAAAAAATTAGGATAGATTATCGGGTGGGGGCCTCGTCCTCCTTTAGACATTCTAGTAATATTTAAGAATGACAAAGTTCTCCACTCTCAACAAGTCTTAGTGTACAAGTTAAATCATAACCTGCAAGTTAAAGTTAAATCAATCATTTAATACAATTCAGTGAGAAATCTGTTAGTAAGTCTGACATCTGACATTGTATTATGTTGACAAGTTTTTATATACCAAGATGAGAGAGAAAGAGATAATTATAACATATGAAACATATAGGCATAAATTAATAAGCAGTGTGGATTTTATTATTGTATTTAAATAACTAGTTACAGAGATGTTCTGCGCTTCAAAGATCTAAAGTACTGATAACACTTATACGCTGCAAATATGTTCATAACAAATGAAAACATCTGTAATGCAGATGCCCTTAACCTTCATTTAAAAATCCAATTCTCATATCAGAGTACTGACATATATTTGTAATAATTTAAATCATTACATGCATTCACAAAATGTTTGCATTGTTCTTGTCTAATTAATACAAATCTAATTGAATGTAAATTGATATCAAGCCTAATCAATCAAAAATAATTATTTTATATCAATCTGATGAAAATATATTTCAAATAAGTTAGCCTATAATACATTTTTTGCATGATGAGCTTGTACATGATCATACTATTAAATGAACAAAAACCATGGTTTGTGTGTGTGTGTGTGTGTGTGTGTGTGTGTGTGTGTGTGTGTGTGTGTGTGTGTGTGTGTGTGTGTGTGTGTGAGTCAATGTGTGTGAGTGTGAGTCAATAATCACTTGATAATAAATAGGCTTTCTTTTTAGATTAACGTTCTTTTCTATTATATTTTTTTACAACTCGTTTTATGTAATTACAGGTTACATATATTATTATAAATTAAGAGAGATAAAATCCCTACATTACATTTCTAATAATATTTATAGGTAGTTTAACAATCAAATTGATATAAACTTTCATTTCTTATTGGCAGCAGAAACTTTCTCCCTTTTTACACTCGTCTTCCCATATAATCTGTACAATGCAGATATATTATATCAAATCCTTCATAAATCTTACAATCATAAGTAATATATATATATACAACTATCACATGATATACATCTGTGTCTCAATCAAATGTCTGCTTTCCACCATGCAAGCACCTTTTAGTTCAAGAAAGAATTATGCAAACTTCATTTTCATCACTATTACATCATCATCTATGAACATTTCATTCCCAAGAAATAAAATTAGTGCAATTTTGTCCTTAAGAGGACTAAAATCTAAAGCAATTCGTAAAAAAAAACAGTGTGGCTTATTGTAAAATGCTTGTGTACTTTTGTTCAAACACATGTGGACATTGATGAAACAAAATAGTAAAAGTGTACACATGTTGTGGTTTAAAAACAGAACCCTTCTCATACATCCAGAATAATTAACATATTAAACAACCCCAACATAGACTACACATGACAAAAATCTAATTTGTTTATGAACTGCGTATCCAGATGTAGCAAGCAATTGTACTAGTCATTGTAGAAGTCATCTTGTAAACGACAAATACTTCAGTCTTTGCTTGCACCTTCTCCGTCGTCACCATCCTGTGGCAAACCCACACGCATTCGTCGTTTCTCCTTAAATCGGCCAGAACGAGAAACACGTAAAGCACGCCGGTTGGCGCTCTCGCTAAAAGTCGGCTGTACAGTGGAGTCATCGTAAGTGTCATCTGCATGCACAGATTTCCCTCCGTCTGATTGGGAATTGGTTGTGGGTGCATTTCTGAGCTGTGGATTGGTGGTGGATCGTTGGTTAGCTTCGTTGGCTGCATGTGCCGCAAATTCCTGCTCGAGAATAGATGCAGATTCTCTGGCCGCTTTCCGTCTTTTCCCCACAAAGGATCTCCACCACGGTGCTGTCTTTTCAGTCATATTTAAAAGCCTGGTTTAAAAAAAGAAAGATAAACTGTCACTGATTTAGCATCGACATATAATGTTTTATCATGTTCATTCATTCAACCATTGTCTGTCAAGGTCATGATACAACATGACCGTGGGATGATTTAGGGACAGTGTAGCCTGTAGACAGTGTAGCCCAGACAGTGTAGTTTGGCTGGGAACCCAAAGGTTGGGGGTTCAAATCCAGGCTCTGCTACACTCTGCTACACTGCTGGGTAGTGCGAGACCCTTAACCCTGTCTGCTCCAACTTCCAGACAAGTTGGGATATGTGAAGAGAAACATTTCATTGTACTGTACATCTGTATATGTGTAATGACAAATACAATTGAATTTGAATTTGAACAACTGGATAAATTGCCAGTTAATCAGAATGTATACAAGCGTACACACATGCACACTTGGACTTGCAATTCCACACAAAAAAGATTAGGGAATCAGACCCAGTGTATTCTTTCTGTGGTAATGATAACACATGATAACACTACCTTGTGCTCCATCATGCTGCCTTAATCTACTACTACAATAATACTACTAGGCCATCTCAAAACTGGTCTGGTAAATGTAATGCTTTATACACCAAGTTTAATTAGATTTATTTAATAGTTATCCCTTCAATTTGTAACAAATTAATGTAGTAAATACTTTGATTTCTGATATCTTTTGACAGAATGAAATTCAAAATCCGATGAAACGTTTGCTATTTAAAAACCCACACTTGCTTTTAGGTCAATTGTATAATCAAGTTTGAATGTCCCAACTTCATAATGAATAACTGTCTATTTTTATTTGCATTTTAAAAGTTGACAGGACTACTTTGCATGATTTAAAGGTACTTTAAACTATTTAGTCATTCTAATGGTTTAACTGTTACTGAAAATAACAACGAGGAAAGAAGTAGATTAGTAAGAACCAAAAAGAGAAATTTCGTGTGCTCATTTTTTTTACTTCATTCATGTTACTGCAAGTTATTAAGTGATTATCAAAGATAATCATTAGCAACAACCATGATTTATAGTGAATTAGAATACCATGATTAGCTATCTATGATAATGAATTGTGATTGCATTAGCACCCACAATTCATTATCAAATACATTATTACTATAATTTAATCACTCAACTATCAGATTTTAACTATAATTATTTTTTGGGTGGAGGGAATGAGACTGATATGCAAATAATTAATGTTAAAGTCATAAATTCTTTTATTAGATCAATTCGTTTATAAACTCTTTTTTATCATGTTAAATGTGGCAACAGTCTTTTTTAATGAAACAATGTAGAAATGTGTAACATGTTCCACTACCAACACTTTTAGGTCAAAAGGCATCAGTTTTGTCAGGTGGCTTATAATTTAATGTGTCGCCTCACCCTGCTTATTTATTCTTAACAAACGACAACTCTATTGTGGCTGCCTGTTCCACAGAATGAATTCCTCAAGACAATAAATGTCATCTCCAGGGTTGGTTTTGGTTAAACCCAATTTAATTGTATTGGCTATGAATTAGGCAAAAAAGGAAATTTTAAACATTCTTAATGCATAATATTCACAGTTTATATTTAAATAAAAACTGTGAGAGTTTGGCACATATACAACAAGCACAGATTTATGTAGTAGTGAAATGATTTTCATTATAAGACATTAGGGTGTAGTTTAGATGAGAACCTGAAAGACCCTGTGCACAAAAGATGTCAAATCAGAATTTTGATAATTTTGCATATTAATTAGAATTTATATAAATTTACTTTTTATATTTATATTAATTTACTGTTACTAATGAATCTGTGGACGCCAGATAAAATAGCAAGGGGTATAAGAAGGATTCAGTATGATGCTGCTATAGCAGTGTTATAGCAGTGATCTGCATTTGCACTTGCATTAAAACACTTGATAATAAGTTAAATTAACAGGATTAATAACCTGTTTATTAGATTGCATCATGTAAAATGCTCAAAAGGTCACAACAAAACTCTAACAAAGGCATTAATCTGAATGTTCTCATGTCCTGTCACGTGACAAAATGTTACATATTAACAATATACTTTAGAATACTTTACATTTTAGATCTTATAGTGTTTTAAGATGATTTGATTTTATTGTATGGTGGATTGTATACTAATTGCATTATACTATTTCGTGTTGTTATTAAGCCTTTATTATTTATAAAAACACAAAAAAAATGCCATGTTAGAATAGTTAATTGAAAGCAAACAATTGTTTCCATGCCAACTAGAAGATAGAACCTTAACTTATGTAACTGTAGTTAACTAGGTTAACTAATTAATATTAAGGACTGATCATTATTTATTTAAAAAGGTATAGGATACATAGGCTAATTTATGCTAATTGATTTTTTTTTTCAAATCAGATGTAACTAGGGCTCCTTCGAGGTTATACAAAGAATTTAGAACATAACTTTAAAACATGACAACTTAAAAACAATTTAATTAAACTGTAGTTAAACACATGGAATATAAACATATAAGCAACTGAACACAAACTCGCAAATCAACGTTCAGATTGGTCAAATGTCATATTTACTGTAAAATGTGGATATTAATTGTGCACATCTCTATGTAGTCTGTAGTATCTACATACGCTTGTAGAACTAGTTTGCGTGTAATTATCCGTTATTACGGTAATTTATTACAAAGCACATAAAGTGTTGCTATGTAGGCGACAGTATTATTTAAATGAACCATATTACATAGCTACACAGTATATTGAAGTTTACATTAATTGAATAAACACACATTTATCAGTAGGTACATGGGTAGTGTTATTAAGGGATTATTTTGAATGTCCCTGTTTTTTCATCATTTATAGCCATCAGATCATAAAAAAAATTCAGTATGTTATTGAACAGTGTGTTCAATAACATATACTTGCATACTATACAGTAGGAATTAGTGTATTTTAGTGTGGTTCGTTACACAACACCTGTAAATATACCTGCAGACTAAGTTTACGTTAGACTGAAGCAGTGCTCGGTTACTCAATTGGTTAGGATCTGATGTGTTTATGTGGCTATAAATGATGAAAAAACAGGGACATTCAAAATAATCCCTTAATGAATTAAGTTTTATTAAAATAAAATGTTCAATACAATAATACACGTAACAATAAAAGTAGTAGGTGGTGTTTTTTTTTTTGTAAAGCCCTTGAGGTGCGTGTTTTGTTGGAGAATCTCTCTGGGACTTTTAATTTCTTGGTCGTGATTTGCGCTGTAAACATAAAGCTGATCACCTGTTTGCCCGGTTGAATAACTCACCTGGATAATCGGCAGTAGAAAAGCTGAGATGATCAGCTGAGATGTGGGATCACACAGCAGTCACGGACAGGTATCGACACGGTTCCCCACATCTGCTCTTAAGAATCCACTCACTGTTCACTCTTCTCATCTCCAAAATCCACGGAACTCAGACATTGTTCCTCTTACAAAGGGTCTGTATTTCTGTCAGATTCGCGCTCTGGTGGTCAGTGTCAGTGATAGATTATAAGTTCCCCTGCGGTCTGAGTCTCAATAATCGGTTCACGTTTTTTTTTTACTTGCACCTTTTCTGATTCCGCCTCCGAAACCTGCCAGAGAGCACCTGTCCTTTGCTCTGATTGGTCGAGCCGCGTGGAGCCCGGTCACGTGCCCTAAAGGCAGGTAAACTCAGGTTAGGCAGGGGGTGGGACTTCTTGTCGCTTAGCAACGCGCCGCCAGTCTCTCTCCGCTATTGTAGGTTGAGTTGTTGTTAACTGGCTGTACTAGGTGGAGAGCATTCTTCAGTCCTGAGCCCTACCCTGCTCTACAATGCTACTGCTATTCATAACCACCATGCAGGAGTTTACAGAAGCGCCTCGCCATGTCACGTTCGTCTTGTTTGACGCACTTTTTAGGCAAAGCTCGTCGGAAGTCATATTGTTAGGCTCTCAAAAAGCCGTTGGTTCGATGACGTCACTGGACAGTTATAGAACCCTGGATGAATGCTTACCAAGCCGAGCGGGCACAACGGGCTTTATTATGTTTTGGCTGTCAGTGTTGAAAGCCCACGCTAATACAGAATGCAGATGTGGGCTGGAATGACAGCACTACTGGCACAAAAACAACTACAGTAGCTGACATATCAATCTGCCGCAGTACTGTGAAGGTGCTAGGGTCAATCCTTGTGTGAGGAGTTTATTTAGAATGGAGTGTCAAAAGATAACATTGGATTTTATACAGGTTACAACCGTCGCATTTCTTGTCTCAAGCCACTCATGACCAAGCGACAACACCTGAAGAGTCCTAACTGGGCCGAGGAGAAAATGAACTGGACTGTTGCTCAGTGGTCCAATGTGTTGTTTGCAACTGATAAACTTTGCATTCCATTTGTAAATCAAGTTCCTAGAGTCTGGAAGAAGAGTGGAAAGGCCTAGTTAAGCGGTTTGAGGTCTACTGGGAAGTTTCCATAATCAGACATGCCAAAATGTCCTTTCCAGCAGGATTTAGTACCTGCCCACACTACCAAAAGTACCTGCACTTGGGTTAATAACTACAGTATTACTGTGCTATAGGGTATTGTCAAGAGTAAGATGAGAGACACAGAGTGCAACAATGCAGACGAGCTGTTAATTCAACCTGGGCTTACAAAACACCTCAGGAGAGTCACATGGAGGGAATATATCACCACAATAGCACTGAGACTAAGGACAGATAAAGTAATAACCATGAGAGAATTATTAGAGAACTAAATGGATAATTCAGATTGATGAGTTATGTTCGTTACACGCACACCATTTTACAGTGAGGTATGTAGGTCAGAGCATCATAGCATAAGGGCGGTTTAATGGAAACACAATTCAAGCATTCCTTGTTATTAAAGGCAAGTGCATGTCATTAAGCCATGAATCAATAAATGTAGAAGGACCTTTTAAAATTAAATGTAATTTCATCAGCAATGAAGTCAAACTTGTTTATAACAACTTTTACAAATTGTGAAAATGTGAAAATCATGGCATACTTAAAATAGTTAATAATATTTAATATTTAAAATATTGTTAATATATAGTTAATATTTAAAATATTGTAATTTTTATATAAAACGTATAATTCAAATATTTATAATTCATTATTTAAAAAAAATTAATCCCTAAATGATACAATTAAAGCTTTTGGAAATCAAACATGGTAAAATGTTTTATTCACAATGCTTCTCAATAGGCCTTCAAATAGAAATCGCAATGTTAAACCTCTTAACAACTCATCATCATCATCATCATCATCATCATCATCTTCAAATGTCAGTTATCCAAAGAATAATAATAAAAGTGACCACACTGAATCTCTGTACATTTTACAGTGGTTAATGCAATAAGAAATGTGGATCCAGACTCTTACGAATGGCAGTAAGAAACACGAACGCTGATATTGAATGTCTTGTCAGCCAAAATCAGACACACTGGATGAGGTATTACGATGGAGTTATTAAAAATGCATTATCACAATGAGCTACAAACAAACATGGCCAATATACACATATAATACAATGTACATATATTATTAGGTTTATTTACTTTTTCATTAGTGGTCCGGACTGGTAAAAGGATAAAAAAGTATATATATATATATATTTTTTTCTTAGAGCTGTTTGAAAGGTATTAAGAAGGGGATAACATTCATAGAAGAGAAGTTCTTATAGATGCAAATTTGGGGACCTTCAGCCTTTGGATTAGATCAGACTTTGTTCATGTCAGATTTAGCTTTATGTAACATAAGCTATATACTTTAGAGAAATATAGCGACATACAGTTACATTTTTCTTAAGCATTTAAATAAGCCACTATCACAACACACTTTTACCCATGGCTGCTCCTGGTGTAATATATTAACCAGACATTTGGAATATTGCCAGTTTCAGTGGTTTTGTTGTTTCTATCTTTCCTTTGTCTTTCCTGCTTTTCTGCCTATTCACATTCCACACATTTACTCCTACAGGCATGTACACTTATGAATCTGATCTGTGAAATTGTTTCTGAGGGTTAGGCATGCCGGTTGTATCTTTACTGCTATTGTGTTTTTCATGAATTTAAATCTACAGACCCTCAGGGATACCTGAAATTGGGTTTGTGCCACAAGTGGCAAACAATACTATACAGCAAATAAAAACACACACACAGAATGTAACAAATGCTAACATGATTATATAGTATATCTCTCTCTATCTATTCGTTTATCGTCCATTTTCCCAGTTCCTGGGGTAGTTGGAATGGACATTAATGGAATGGACGTCCCTGGACGTTAATGTTTGGAGCAGAGTTTTCCATCCGGATGCCCTTCCTGACGACAACCACCAGTAAGTGGTGGGAACT